>JADKXX010009911.1:0-178703 GCA_017310255.1 Butorides virescens
TACACTGGCAGTTACAGCGCAGCATTAGCTGACGTATGTCCATGCCTTCTTTTAGCATTCATTCGCATGAGAACGGTGGATTTGAAGTACTAGATTTTCAGAGTTGGACACTTAAGTTGTTACGGAATCCTAAACTCCATTATCTTCTGGTACGTGTCAAACTGCCAGGCAGTATTCAGAGCCTGTATCTTTGCGTTTGTCTCAGAGTTAATTAAAAAAGCCCAGCCACATGTACTAGCTGTTGTGCATACAGGTTATTTACTTTTCCTGAGGTGGAGTATTGCTGGAGGTTTTGGCTTTGAATAATCTGAACCCAGGTGGCTCAGCGCTGTAGTGCCACCTTCCCTTTTCTAATGAGGTTTGTGTCTGCTGGTATGTGGAGTTGGTTACTGGCAAACAGTAGCTTACTGTAGTGCTGCAGAGCTAGGTGTACAAAACATCAGGAGACAACAAACAGACGTGCAACTGCAAAACAGTTAGCTCGACAGCAACCTGTAATCCTGCAGACAACCTGACACTTCTTGTGAAATGATATGTGATTGTGAAATGACCCCTGTTTTCCCTGAGGTACTTTTTTTACTATCAGTGACTCCTCTTTGGGAACCTAGAGGATAATTTCCATTTATGGAATCAAGTGAAAATGCAAAACCCCTTTTCTGGTCAAAAGCAGACTGCAACTCATCCAGGTCAGATCAGTCTGTAGAGGAAGAAGAAGAGGATTCTAGCCTCCCTGTAGGTAGATTCCCTATAGCTGGAGAAAATTACAGTCCGAAAGGTTCTGTCGCATTGAAGAGAGGCTGACCAGCTGAGCTGGCTTCAGTAGAGATATTGAGGAGAGCCCACCACCATCAGGGACAAGCACAAAGGAGCATCTTGCTCCAGCCCCATCCCTGCCCACAGGCACTTGCCCACATTGCCATGTTCCTCTCCACTTCCCACGTTATCCATACATATGGAGGCTGGTGCTCCTGGCCCCCTCTTGCACTTGTGCCCCTCAAAAGCACCAGCGATGGACCCTGAGCCCATAGACGCAGGAAGGAGTTGTAGTTGCTGTCCCTCCAGCGTAGGGAAGAAGGGCCACTGGCACCCTGCTCGCGACTATGGGGAGCTGAGGATTGCTCACCGTGGTGGCCCTGCTGTCCCATCATCTGTTCTCGCCTCTGGCTTTTAGAACCATTTGTTGTCAGTAGTCCAAGCACAACCTTGTTTTGGTGAGAAGCGTGTTACTGCTTAGTTTGCAGCTGGACTGCCCGAGGGGGAAGGCTGCTGTGTAAATCGGCCACATGGGTCTGCCCATTGAAATCTTGTGAGGTGACAGCCTGTGGTTTACGTTCACAGTGCCTCTTGCCTACATCCATGGGAGAGGCACACACATTCAGACATTTCAGGCCAGTCTCTGCACAAATTTGCTGCCAGTTTGGTCTAAAATGATGAGGACATACTCAAACTTACAGCATCGAGACATCCGAATACAGTAAATCTGCCGATGTACCAGTGGACCCCAGGGGCCCAGGGGTGCAGCTACACTTGTCTTCTCCTGCCTTAGCTCGTTTTATTGAAAAGTTGTCCAAACTGAAGGAAGACATAAGAATCTGAAGGGTACTGTGCTAGCAAGCTTCAGTGGCTCGCACCTTTCTTTCTGACCAAGTGAAAGAGTCTGCATTCTGGTCTGGAGTGCTAAATTGAATGCACGGAAATTGAAGAGCTTTTCTTACAAGGGTCTTCTTTTATTAGAACCACATGCTTTTTGTTTTAATGGCAGAGCAGGGAGGATAGGCCAGATAAATGACATATTCAGGTATTCTGGTATTCCTGCTGAAGAAAGGGAGGAAAGGGTTGTGGATCAGGTAAATGCCAAACTCCTCTTCAGCACTCAGTGCAATTTGAGAAGTAGGAGATGCCTGATGAAACCACCAGGTGATCAGTCTGAAACAGGTAAAGGGAAAATACTACTTCACACAGGGCGTGTCAATCATCTGGAAGCTGTTATCCCAGGAAGCTGTGAATGCAGGGAGTAGCATCTGATCTAAAAAGGGATTAAGGAAATCCACAGGCAACAGGTCTATAAATGGGTATCAAAAGGTTTGCAACCATGTATTTCTGCTTTCCTTGTTCAACAGTTACGGGTCCTGGGAAATGAAAGGGTAATGGACTGCACATAGTGGACAGGGTCACATGCTGTGCCTATGTAGCTTCCCCTTCTGCTACTATTAAAAACAGATTACTAGGGCAGGTGTAGCACTGATCTAAGCTGGAATGCTTTACTTGTTTGTGGACTGAAATCCTTATGTTTTTGTTGACAGAAAAGTAGGCGTCCATGTTAGAAAGTTGTAATATACATCATAAAAATTAAAGCAAGGGCTTTCTTTTCTATTGCACAGTTGCAGTTTTTAAGTGCTTTCTCTGTTCAAGAAGGATGAATCTTAACTACCCACATGATTTCTTCTGGACTGGTATAGTACTTCAGGTTACGCACTTGCTGAAGTCAATTGCTGGATCTAGGTTTAGGGGGTTAGTGCAGTGTCTTTTAAATTATCTATAATGTACATATTAACTGCCATGATGCTGACAAAGGAAATACTAGTATTTCCACTTTACTGAGGCACAGAAATTACTTACTATGGAGAACATCTATAAAACCAGTAATAAGATCTGGACTCCTGATAGAATGGTAGAGTTGTTGTTGTTGGAAGGGACTTCTGGAGGTCATCTGGTCCAATCCCCCTGCTCAAGCATGGACACCTAGAACTGGTTCCCCAGGACCATGTCCAGATGGCTTTTGAATATCTCCAAAGATGGAGACTCCACCAGCTCTCTGGGCAATCTGTGCCAGTGCTTGGTCACCCTCACAGTGAAAAACTGTTTCCTGATGTTCAGATGGAACTACCTGTGATTCAGTTTGTGTCTCTTGTCCTGTCACTGGGCACCACTGAAGAGATCTGGGTTCCATCTTCTTTGCATTCCCCCATCAGGTATTTATATACATTCATCAGTTTGCCCCAAGCCTGCTCTTCTCCAGGCTGAACAGTCCCAGCTCTCTCAGCCTTTTTTCATAGGAGAGATGCTCCAGTCCCTTAATCATTTCAGTGGCCCTTTATTGGACTCCCTCCAGTATGTCCATGTCTCTCTTTTATGGGGGATCCCAGGACTGGACTCAGTATACTAGCTGTGGTCTCACCGGTGCTGAGTAGCAGGCAAGGATTGCTTCCCTCAGCCTGATGGCAATACTCGTCCTAATGCAGACATTGTTGGCCTTCTTTGTGGGAAGGGAAATTCAGTAAAGTGGAAATACTAGTATTTCCTTTTACTGGCTCATGTTCACCCCCATGTCCACAGAAACTCCAAGGACTTCTCTGCAGAAGTCCTTTCTATCCAGGCTGCCTCATGCTTGTCTTGATACCTGGGTTTATTCATCCTCAGATGCAAGACTTTGCACTTTCCCATACTGAAAGGCTTGAGGTTCTTGTTGGCCCATTTCTCCAGCATGTTGATGTCCCTCTGGATGGCAGCATGACCCTCTGGTGCATCAGCCACTCCTCCCAGTTTTGTGTCATCTGTAAGGTTGCTGAGGGTACATTCTGCCCCATCTTCTAGATCATTAATGAAGATGTTAAACAGGACTGGACCCATTATTGACCCCTGGGGTACACCACTAGTTACTGGTCTCCAACTAGACTGGCCACACCCCTTTGAATTCAGCCATCCAGACAGTTTTTAATCCACCTCACTGTCTGCTCATCCAGCCCATACATCAACAGCTTGTCTATAAGGATATTTTGGGAGACACTGAAGAAAGCTTTACTGAAGTCAAGAGAGATAATATCCACTGCTCTCCCATCATCTGCCAAACCAGCCATATCACTGTAGAAGGCTAGTGAGTTGGTTAATCATAGAATTGTAGAATCATACAATGTTTTGGGTTGGAAGAGACCTATTAGAAGTCACCTAGTCCAACCCCCTTGCAGTGAGCAGGGACACCGCTAACTAGATCGGGTTGCTCAGAGCCCCATCCAACCTGTCCTTGAATGTTTCCAGGGATGGGGCCTCCACTACCTCTCTGGGCAACCCATTCCAGTGTTTCACTACCCTCATTGTAAAGAATTTCTTCCATATATCTAGCTTAAACCTACCCTGTTTTAGTTTAAAACCATTACTGGTCCTGTCACAGATGGCCCTATGTCCTGGCTTCAGCTGGGATAGAGTTAATTTTCTTCCTAGTAGCTAGCATAGCGCTGTGTTTTGGATTTAGTACTAGAAGAGTGTTGATAACACACTGATGTTTTTAGTAGTTGCCAAGTAGTGCTCAGACTACTCAAGGACTTTTTGAGCTTCTCCTGCTCGGCCAGGTGCAGAACAAGCTGGGAGTACAGCACAGCCAGGACAGCTGACCCAAACTGACCAAAGAGCTATTTCAGACCATAGAATGTCATGCTCGGGGGGGTTAGTTTGTCGGTTGGTCACGGGCTGAGTGATCGCAGCTGGAGCAGAGTGATTGCAGCTCAGGGGGACTGATCGCGGCTCGGGACGGGCTGGGCATCGGTCAGCGGGTGGTGAGCAATTGCATTGTGCATCACTTGTTTTATATATTCTGTATATTCTCTTACCATTATTATTATTACTATTCTTATTCTTCTCTCTTATTAAACTGCCTCTATCTCAACCCTCGGGTCTTACTTTTTGTTTTTTCTTTTCCCTGATACTCTCCCCCATCCCACTGAGGGAGTGGGAGAGTGAGCGAGCGGCTGCATGATGCTTAGTTGCCAGCCAGGTTAAACCACAACACCCTACTAAAAAGATTTAAAAAGATTGTCCCCGTCTTTCCTCTAGGCTCCCTTTAAGTACTCTTGATGGTTTTCTTGTCCTTCACACACCTGGAAATGATTTCCAGAATTAGTTGTTCCATCAACTTCCCAAGCAACAAGGTAGATAAGTCTTGTGAGACAGCCACAAGGCCTGTGGTACACTGACAGGGTGCTCAAGTAGAGTCTTTCCAAAGCCACACAACACTGCTACCTTGAGTCAGTATTTCTGTTGCATATAAAAAAATCCAGTAGTTAAAGGGAGCATATTTTTACTATCATTTTAGATATGTGCAGTGTTTTATTTCTTGTTAATAATTATTATTTTTCTCTCTCCTGAGTTATGGGAAATCAATGTTATTAAAGTAGTCCTGTAGTAACTTCTGACAGCTCTAGAGTCTACCATGTGGTTTCATTTTATGGAGTATATACTGAGTTCAATGAAATAAGGTATCAAACAAAAATCCCATTGTGTTATCAGTGCATAAAAAGCATGAAAAAACCCCACTGAGTTGTATAGTCTGAAGGCATAAGTAGTTAGATAAAGAGCATTTCACAGGGGAGCCTTTAGATAACAAATTGAGTTACAAAATGGAAAGTTTGGTCCACATATATCCAAGAAGAGTGAAGACTTAATAGGGTTCATTAGTTTCAAAAACACTTCAAACATTTCTTTAAAGGTAGCAACAGAGCTGGAGAATACACAGACCTCAAACTCAAATTGTTTGTATCGCTTGTATTCTAGGGGTCACCAAAAACTGTGCTAGCAGGCACAGGCCAGAAAGTCACCTACTGCTGATCTTTGCAACAGAGGAACTGTGAGAGTCCAGTTCCTTCTGGGCTTCCCAAAAAAATAGATGATGGCTGGTTGGGGACATAAAGGTGAGGTCCCTTTTCCTGGGGCAGGGGGAGCTGGGGCTGAAACCTCATTGTCCTGTGACTCTCATTGCTGGCTGGAGCATACACCATCCTGTTATAACCTGACTGTAGGCACTACTATATATGTGAAGCCAAAAGTTCCCAGTCCAATGCTCAGTGTCTCTCTGACCTGAGCAGGTCTTTTCAGCTTCTCTTACTTCAATCTTCCTATATGTAAAATTGATTTTCTATTATTTTACATAAGTCTGCAACCTGTTCCATCACTTCCAAAGTTGCTATGGAGTTATTTCTGGTGGCCTCTGTGAAAAAAGATGGGCCAGGAGTCCTTCATAGCAGTACCTTGCAGCCAGATCAGCAAAAAGACACTCAAATTGCTCACTGAATGTCAGCCACCTTTGAAGCAAAACTGTTAGTGCCACTGCTACAGTGATGAGCATAAACTAGCAAACTTAAGAACATTCACTCTGGCTGCACTAATGCACTTATATGGGTTTTGAATCAGAACAAGCTCATGACTAATAAGAAAAGCAAATCAGCATCCACTTGCAAACTGATCTGGTTTCAACTGGCTGAATTTTCCTCTCCTTCATCTCCTTCCTTTCCTTAACAGAAACAAGTTTGCATAAAGTTGTTTGCTAATACAAACAATATGGCACTGCTAAACACTCAGAAGTCAGTAAGTGCCAAAACGAATGCAGTAAAAGAAGCTTTGCTTATGCATTACAGCCCAGGTTATGTAGAGTGTCATATAATGAGTACATTTCCTCAAAGGAAAATTCTGCAGTGTTTCTTCCTACAACTTAAAGAAAACAAAACAAATGCTCCACCATGTGGGGAGCTCTCAGATATGCAGCTGATCGCTGAATATGCCATGTCACACAATGCTGGCAGGAGGTTGTGACAGCCTTCCTGTGAGAGCACACCAACAAAACACATTCAGCTACAAAATGTGTACCTGACAGTGCAGACTGTTGAGGGGGTGGCATCCTGCTGGATCGCGTCTCATTTGCTGCACTCCGATCTGGACAGATTTGGACAGTGTCTCATGGCGAGAGATACAGGCTATGAAAATGTTTATGAAGTCCTGTTCAACAGCCTGTGTTGACACAGTAACACACATTTAACTGCAGTGAAATTCAGGAGTGTGGCATTCCTATCAAGATTAGTTTCTGCAGACTGGTAAAACCACAACACGTAACTCGTCAGCAGAGGACTCTGCATATTGAAAACAGGAGGATGGCAATAAGGCTACGGCATACCCCCCGTGTCACTCTTTTGCCTGTTAGGCCACCAACAAAACAGCCCGTAATGCTATGAAACTCAAACCACGAATGCACAAAGCAGTCCAATTGCTTAAAATTGCTGTGCTGCACACCAGTGATGCTGAACAGAGCCCTTGCACACGTGTCCCGGTTCTCGTCAGTAGTGAGGGGAGAGGGCATGATGGGGTCAAATCAATCTGCTTAGAAGCATTGCAAAGTAAAATCACCTTACACTTACGTAAGGTCTTGCCCTGAGGTTTGTAACATAGACTTTTTAATACAAGTTTTTAATACAAATAATGAGGGCTGTTACTGTCAGGTAACCAGAGTATTTCCTTCCTAAGCTGAGATGAGGCGCCGCTTCCCCTTATGTCTCACAACACTTACTCGGTCAAGATCAGTAGCATACTCTATGCACACACCACAACTTCACTTTTCTGGAACTTAAATTGACACCCATGGAAGTCAAGGGGAGGTACGTGAGAGAAAGGCTTTGCATCTGTTTCATTTAGGGCCTGTGTTAAACCCTTGGTTCCATTTCACCCCGGGAGGACTGCTCCTTCACTGAGCTGTAGAGAAGAAGTTTAATCTGCTTTTAACAATGAGAAATCAGGTGGTGATGGAAGATTTCAATCACTTCAAGGAACATGTCTGTGGTCTTACTGACACAGAATTAGCACTCATCAGCTGTAAACACATAAAGACTAACTCAGTGGCTGAAGAGATAACAGAGTAACAGTAATGAGGATTGCTAAGACTTAGTTTTAAATCATCATTGGCATTAAGTGATGGTCCCCTTATTGGTGAATTTCTCCATTAGTATTAGTATGGCTTCTTCCTGTGAAGAGCCCAGTTAGGCAGAAATCAAAGGTATGAAACATTTTCACATCAAGAATACTGATTAGGAGACACACTTTGATGGCATCTGAAGGTAAATCCACACAAAAGCCTCTGAAGTCGATGGCAATGACTCCAGAGTTGCGTTAAGCGTCTCTTACCACAGAAAGAAGTCAATCACAAAACAGTGTTAGAAGCAGGGAGAAAGAGCAGAGAAGAGCAGAATTATGTCCCCAGGTTTGTTATAAAGAAACATAACAAATAAAGTAGAATTAAAAAAAGCCCGTCCTCTTCTACCAGTGCTATAAATGTTACCAAATGTAGAAAGGAACAAACTCTCCAAATACCTGATGGTTCAAAGAGACTTCTGAATGCCTCTTTTAACAGTCCTGAGGTGGAATTGTGAGGAAATGTTGTGAGAACCAGGTTCTTCTGCACAAATTCCCTGTTTGCTACCCAGAAATACTTCAAGGGCATCCCCACAGCAACAATGGCTTTTAAAAGCATCTCCGTGATGTCTCGCTGTACGAAAGCAAAGAGGCCTTCAAAGGACATTCTGCTTGAATGTGGAGTAAGCACGCTCAGACTCTCTACCTGACAGGTACATACACTGTGAGCACAGAGTTTTGAAGCTTGAGCAAAGAACAGACTATTTGTCTACCAGTTAGCCACAGCATTAGCCAGTAATCTGTGTCCTTCAGCTATACTAGTGCGTAGATCTGATTTTGGTCTGCTTGGTTTGGCCATTCTGCACCTGCCATCTTCACTTTTTCCATTTGAAAGTCCCAAAGAGCTATGCCAGCATTTATCTGACAGCATCTCTCAGAAGAGTTCAGTCTCTCAGATGTTGTAGAACAGGCCTGCTAATAATGGGAGTATTTTAGCTCCAATAGGATAATTGGAAATTGGATTTTTCTTTCCGACATGTCCTTTGGGATCTTCTACAATTGAGCTATTGGATGTTTTGACAGATGATTGTAATGGTAATGTTGGTGGTGTAATAATAATAATAATGAGGATGATTATAAGTATTTCTTTGCAGTTGAATAGCAGCCTGAGAAAGTTATTTGGGAAAATTTTACAAAAAGCCCCAACATACGCCCAGAACAAAAGCATTAATCCACCTTCTATTGTCCTGATAATGGGAAAAAATATGTTTTACTCAATTCTATCAAAATTACTCATCTTAGGTAAGTGGAGATGAGAAATTTTTCTGGTCTGATTTATTTAATCCTTATTTCCAAAGACTTCACAACAGTTTACAAAATAATCAGCCACTGTGAGTTCACTACACCATCATCTTATTATCCATACCAACAGAGATACTGTGAGGAAAATCTCATGGTTGCAAAAAGAGGTCAGCTGTGTCGCTAATACCAGCCTTCGATCACATGTGTTGTAATACACCTTGAAGCTTTGTCCAAGCCCCTGCTGTACGAGGGCTATGAGGCATACTGCAAAAGAGTATTCATGCCTCTATAGCCTGCAGTGTAAAGGAGGGAAGAAAAAGCACAGGGACATGACATGAAAACCAAAGAAGAGGGGACCAGGCAAACTCACAGCCTTCTCATCTGGAGTTTCCTGCCTCTGGCTCCCCTCTTTGGCTTGCTTTACTGTCGGCATACTGAAATAAAGTCATCATTCTCTGATTGACTTCTCCTTATCATCACAGTAGACATGCCATGCTTGTTTTGCAGACTTACCATCTCCATAGTCAACCTGTCTTTCTCCATGAGGAAGAAGGTGAGGTCAGTTGAAACACAAATGCTCGTCTTTCTTCTGGTTGCTACTCTGTGATGCCTAGGAAGAAAAATTACCTGAGCACCTCCATGCAAACAGCCTGGTGATGAATTCAAATCAAATTGAATCAAATAATGTTGAATATTTCTGTTGGAAGGCTCCTACAACAATCATCCAGTTCAACTGCCTGACCCCTTCAGGGCTGACCAAAAGTTAAAGTTAAAGCATGTTATTGAGGGCATCATGCAACTGCCTCTGGAGAGCACTGACGGGCATGGGGCATGGACCACCACTCTAGCAAGCCTGTTTCACTGTTGGAGCACCCTCTTGGTAGAGAAGCGCTTCCTAATGTCCAGTCTCAACCTCCCCTGGTGCAGCTTTGAACCATTGCCATGTGTCCTGTCACTGAATCCCAGGGAGAAGAGCTCAGCACCTCTGTCCTGCCATCTGGATGGCCTTCCTTCAGCCCCTACAGTTTGTCAAACTCTCTCCTGTCCAGGGCCCCAGATGGGACACGGTGCCCACAGCGTCTACTTTGGGGTGACACCAGTCATGTGCAGCACAGTGCTCCTGCACAGAGTGCCACAGGGCTGGCCCCCAGGCTGGGCAGACTTGCTGCTGGGACAGGACCTGTGGGTCTGGCCTGTGAGTTCAGGCAAAGTCATCTGGCCAGGAAATGGGTTTCCTGAGGATGGCTGTTGACATCTCTATCCTGCATGAGAGCCCAAAGCTGACTGCACAGGGCCAGGTGCCTCCTGCCAATTTTGCCCCTGGTCTCATCAGATGGTGGGAGCAGGTGATCTCTAAAGACCCTTAATGCATGCATTTTCCAACCATTCCTTTTAAAACTCAAAGCACTGAAAGGGAGGAAAGGAGGACAAGAGGCATATGAGGTAAGAAAAGCAAACTGCAAATATCTCTGCCGCAGAACCAGGGACTGGTGGACCTCAGGGTATGCCCAGCTTTTTGCAGTGGTTTAGCGGACACCACAGCAAAGCTTTACCTCTTCTCTGCAGCCTGCTCTTCCCTTCCGTGCAATGCAGGCTAGCCCAAGCGAGGCAGGCATTGCTCAGGAAGGCTCATGAACACTACTAATGTGCCATTTTTTATCCACTTTAAGTCTTTTGTGCCTCTCTTAGCCCATTTTAATGCCATCTGTAAAGAAGAGAGAGGAACATAACAAACTGGGTGAACAAGTTCACTGAAACACTGAATTTTGCTTGCAGTTTACAGACTGCAATGGATACATCTTGGTAATTTAGTATGTTTATTACAATCAATGTGGTAATGTCCCAAATGCATACATATACTTTAAAAACAAAACCCAAAAGGATCCTCTAGAAACTGATGTAAACCAATCATCCAAGAATGAACTGATTAGAGCTAGGTCTGAGTGCTACCTCTCTTTGATGGAAATCACTAGACCTTGCATATCAATGGATTTGTCAATTGCTACTTCGGTACTGTCATAACTCAAGGAGGATGCTGAAAATCTGACAGCTCCTGGTTTTCCAAGGGAGCTGAAGGATTTTGTGCCCCTGCCTCCAGTAAAAGGAAGCAAACTAAGGGAAATCTGGAAAGCTAAATACTGAAAAACCTTAATCTTGACATTTCAAACATAAATACTGAAAAGAGACATGCAGTATTATGAATGATTGAATATTAAAGTGGAGGTCCTTGTAAGCACTTGCATGCACTAAACGACTCTTCCCATGTCCTTTGAATGCCTGGGAAGTCCAGTGTTCATTCATTCCATTAAAATGTAAAAGGTATGCAAGCAATCACTGCTCAGTGTGCAGTCACACATGTCTTTCCAACCCAAATATTAGAATGGGACTCAAAAAACTATTGCTGAACATATTCCTAGCTCCATTCTCAAACAGGCACATAAGCAAATACAAAAGAGCATTTTGCAACTCAGGAGAGTGAGGTAAAAACAATAAAACCAATTTCCTCTATGTCGTAATACAAATTCATCTCAAGAGTAACAAATATACAAATAACTTAAATAACAATTTATTCAGCTACAGTTTTCATAGTCTGCTTTTGAATTCCTTAAGTTGACATGAAATTACTGATACAGCTAGCATCTAAGAGTTAAAGGTTCATTGTCACAATTGGGAATAAGGAAGGATATTAATGTACTCATTTTTCACATGTATGCCCTGTTTTCTGTGATATTAGCCTGGATAATCAAGAATCCTCCAAGGATCCTAGGCTCTCATGTCTCTGTCTGAAACCCATGCATCCATTATAAATATTACCACTGGCAACCACCAAAGTGTGATGCTGTCTCAATAATATAATCATGTGAAGCAGGAAAAAAGAGCAGCACTTCATTCAGGAGCTCTGCTCTCTCTGTACATTTATCAGATTTATATTTGCCAACTTTAACAACGACAGCAAACCATAAACTGGGTTTTGTTCCACCTTTTGTTTCTGTGGGACTCGGTAAACAGTTCTGCCAGAAAGATTCTGCTGACAGCTAATGGCCTGAAAGCACGTGATATAGCTGCACATGAAAAGAAGAATCCAGCTTGTGCCGGAGGCATGTCCTCCAGTGATGTCACTTATTGCTACCACAGCAATGTAACTATGTCAGTAAAACAAAACTGGGTTTGACATCAGCTGATGGCAAGCTGTGTTTGGGAGGGCAAACAATCCAAGAAAATGTAACTTCTGACCAATCCGTTCAAATGCTGCCATTTGGCATGGATTAAGAGTGTGAATCCATGAACACAGGAAAAACATTTCAGCATGCAAGTTAACTGGAGTACTGTATACCTGCTCCAGAGCAGTAGTAGGATCCACCTGCATGCATTGGACTTGCACATGAAGCACCAAGGATGGTAAGGAAAATCCCCTGCAGTACAACTGTCCTGTTACCCACAGGTCCTCTTGAAAGGCTGTGGTCTCTCTGGTGTTCAGGGTTTCACATTGGTTCTGTATTCTTTGCCCCATGTTCACCCAGCAAGTTATGAACATGTACTGACAGGATAACAGAAGTGACAGCCATCCCACAGGACCACAGAATAGCTCAGGCTGGAAGGAACCTTGGGAAGTCTCTGCTCCAACCTCCTGCCCAAAGCAGGGTCAGCCCTGGGGTCAGACCAGGTGCTCAGGGCTTTGTCCAGCTGGGGCTTGAAGCCCTGCAGGCATGGCAGTGGCACAGCCACTCTGGACAACCTTCCCCACTGCCAGACTGTCCTCATGGGGGAGAGGTTGCTCCTGATCTCCCACCTGAATCTCCCTAGTTTCAGCTGATGCCAAGTCCTGGCCCTGGCCGCTCAATCCCTCCCCCAGAGACCCCCAAAACCACCTCTGGTCCAGGCTGAACCAGCCCCACATCCTCTCCTGCATCTTCCTAGTGCAAGAATACTCTTGGAGACAGAGCTGAAAGCCTTGCCTCTGTGCTAAGGCATTGCTTTATTCCTTCACCAATAAACTCCATGTGCAAATTTTAAGTCATTCATAGGGTAGGTATGCTTTGCATTTGCCATGCCCTAGAGAGGATTACTGATGTTTTGGAAATGGGTTTTTTGTAGGTTTTGGTTGTTTGGGAGGATGTTTTTGTGGGGGATGACTCAGCTAGTCTAATTTTCTGAGAGCAGCTATTGAAATGCAAATTATTTTTTCGAACTTTAGGGATAAAGCTATTTCCAGAAATTCTCACAAGGAAAACTTCAGGAAAGCACGGGAGGGAGTTGTGATATGTGCTGGGTTTGTTTTCTCTGACTCTCTCTCCCTCCCCCTCCCATTTTTTCTTTCTTTGCCTTTCTTTCTTTCTTTCTCTCCCTTCCTTTCCCCTCTCTTCTTCTCCCCTCCCTCCCTCTCCCCTCTCTCTCATTCTTTCCTTTCTTCTGTTTTTACTTTCCAAGCTTAGCCCTCAGTGATAGCAGGTGTTTTCTTCAAAAGGCAATTATAAATCATTGTATTTTGTATTCATCCAGCATTCACTGAGATCGAGTTTGGCAAGCAGGATGCTGAGCTGTCCCATCAGAGTGACCAGGGCAGTGATGTCACTGCAAGTGCAGCCACTTGCAGTTAACAGGGAAGGTGTGTGGTCCGGATGTGTTCCTTCTTAGATGCAAGTCTGTGACAAAGTTAGTGGCATTTGGTCAGGTTTTCCCTGTCAATACTGAGAACAAACTTTCACTTCACTTCACTTCACTTCACTTCTGTTCATCTAACACAGAGCAGTGACCAAAAAGTGGGAGATTTTTTGAAGGACACAATATACTAAATTAATATGGCGGTTTTTACTTTGTCTGTTTCTCACTACCCAAATCTATTTTGATTTGCGATAAATTAATTTTTGCCAAGTCAAGTCTGTTTTTCCTGTGACAGTAATTAGTAAGTGGTTTCCCTGTCTGTATCTCAGCCTATGAGCTATTTCATCTTATTTTGTCCTCCTGCCCTTTTGAGGAAGGGAAGGAAAGAGCAACTGGATGGGCATCTGGCAGCTGGCCAAGGTTGACCCGCCACAGAGCACTTCTACTAGAAGCCCTGCTTTTTTTTTAGACATAAGATTATCCGTCAACTGAACATCACAACAAGTTGAGTGTGGACAGACGAGTTGTCGTCCTCATCTAAACAGATTGTATGAGAGAATCAATTACATCACAATGTGCTCTGGGGTTTGTTTTGGTTTATGGCTTCAAAGTTTCAGCAGAAGCTTCACTGACTTTTTAAAACTGATGTACAGGGAGAAATACTTACTGAACAGAGTTAGGCATCTATCTTAGAATCATAGAATCATAGAATTTTTTAGGTTGGAAAAGTCCAACCATTAACCTAACACTGCCATCCCACCACCAAACCATGTCCCTAAGCACCTTGTCTACCTGTCTTGTAAATACCTTCAGGGATGGGGACTCAACCACTTCCCTGGGCAGCCCATTCCAGTGCCTGACAAGCCTTTCAGTGAAAAAATTTTTCCTGACGTCCAACCTAAACCTGCCCTGGCACAGCTTGAGGCCATTTCCCCTCATCCTATCACCCGTTTCCTGGGAGAAGAGACTAACTTCCACCTGGGTCCCCCCTCCCATCAGGCAGTTGTAAGGAGCGATAAGGTCTCCCCTCAGCCTCCTCTTCTCCAGGCTGAACAACCCCAGGTGCCTCAGCCGCTCCCCATCAGCCTTGGGCTCCAGACCCCTCAGCAGCTTTGTTGGCCTTCTCTGGACATGCTCCAGCACCTCAGTGTCCTTCTTGGAGTGAGGGGCCCAACACTGAACACAGCATTTGAGGGGTAGCCTCACTCGTGCCAGGTATAGGGACGGGATGACTGCCCTGGTCCTCCTGGCCACACTATTCCTGATACAAGCCAGGATGCCATTGGCCTTCTTGGCCACATGGGCACACTGCTGCCTCATATTCAGCCGGCTGTCAACCAACACCCCCAGGGTCCTTTTCCACCCGGCATCTTATCTTATTATTTGTGCTCTGATTGCAAGCTGAGCTTCAATACTGTGCCCTGCTTTGCCACTCTTATCAAGAGACAGGCCCCAGCTCCAGGAGTATTCAAGGCTGCCAAGGGCACAGCTAGTGAGTTATATTAATACAGCACCAGGGCTTGAAGTCATATTCTGCACTGCCTCCTACCCTCTGGTTTCTGAGTTTGGAAAGCATACTTTTGGCAAGGGCAGATGGTGGATAGTAGACTTCGATTCCTGTGGGAGTTTGCTACCTGTATGTATTTAAGGGCCAGGGCTTGATCTGCAATGTGGGTTAAATCTCTTTCTAGAGAAAACATTTCCCAACATCAAAGTTACATCTTTTACTGTGAAAGCAGCTCTGCTGTGGTTCTGGAAAGAAATTTTCTCCTTAACTTGGGAAACTTTTGGAATCCAATGTCACCTACCAGTGAAGCCTCCAGGTTGTGCAGCCTGGCTTTTAAAGCCCGAATAAAAAGAAACACCACAGTGCTCTGACTAGCACTTCCCTTCACTGCTTGAGTGCCCATATAGTAAAATGTGTGCTTGTGTTACGTACACCAGCTGGATTTCTTCAGAATCTGGCTTTGTGTTTATTACAGATAATTTTGGTATGTTGTATAACAAAAGTTAAGGAAAATCTAAACAAAATACTCATTCTTTTTAAAATTTTCTTAGCCTGGTTCTGGTCAGCTTTCAGGTTCTCTTTTATCCAGTAGTTCAGAACAAAAAACCCTAATGTGACAGCATGTGAGCACAAAATCAGAGTATATCATCTTAATAAATGGAAGGCTGTACATTTTCTCAGGTGAGTTTATGATTCCAACTTCTTAGTGTGCCTTCCAGATAATTAAATATTAGCCACTATGTATAAGGCCCAAAGAGTAGAAATAATTATAAATACTTTCTTTCTTGCTAGATATGCACGCTGTAAAACCCAGCTGTCAGTTCTGTTCTGCCTGTCTACGCACAGTTCTTTTGATTTACATACAGTTTCTCTCCCTATTCCGACCATGTTACAGGCAGGTGCGGACAATGTTGTATATGTTCTGAGGTTAAGACAACAAACAGAAGCTACTGTTCAGCTATGCAAAAATCATATTCTTTCTTTTCAAGTGACCAGAAGGTGCCTGTCTGCAACTATTGGCAGAAAACAAGTAAATATGTTCAGGACAGATACAATAAAAATTAATAATGTTTGGATTTGTTTAAACTCTTCTCCAGGCATGGTAACTCCTCCTATGTCAATAGATGGAAAAGACAGATAGGGATAGATTTTGCATTCAAAAAATAGAGAAGAAAAAGATGAGAAACACCTTGTGAAACTTGCAATGACTTCAAGCTTTTGCTAGAAGTGGTAAATAGGTAAATCAATCATCTGTGATCTCTTTTTTAACGGAATGATTCACTTTCTCCTGGGTGACCCAGAAAGCCTGAAGTACCACCAATTTTTGTTGGCAAATTCACGGTGCACTTGGCTGTAGAAGTATGATGAATACTTAATTGCTGATCTTCTTTATATAAAAATTCTCCAGTCATCTTAGCTCATCCTGCAGCCAGAGTCAATGTCACTAAACACAGATTTGCAATACACTTCAGTGGCAACCTCTGGAGAAATTTCTGCCAGACAAAACTGGAAAATACCTAGAGGAATAGGAGCAAACAGCAGATACAAGTTCTGACCCATTGTTTAACAATTTCCTCCCCAGGAACCATCACTCTTGAGTCCTTTTTGGAGAGAAAATGATGCTTTTGGCAGTATTCTCCGGGACTTAGTGGCACAGAATGGGCACAAATTGGGTTGGGTGTCTTTAGCAAACTGACATGCCAACATATTAAATGACAAAAAAAGTTTCTTCTGAACAAACTTTTCCCCTTTGCTAAATGAACGCTCAAAGTGCAGAAGACAGCCCAATGCAAATTATTTTATAAACAATACTAATTTCTGATTGTTTATTAGTTTATAGGAAAAACAGTGAAAATCTGGGTAAAATTCTGCAAGTAAATAAGAGACCTAATTGATGCAGCTGACAAAATAAGACCATAGTGATATTAATCACCAAAAGAATTCAGGAAGTCTAGATCCTAGAAAAATGAAACAGAAATCAAAAATGTGTTTTATTGCCAGTAGAAACTTTCAGGCTTTGAAAGATTCAGCATCTGAAAGTCTACACGCATTCAGGTATCGATGCATGAGACACATGGACACAGGCTAGTGGCTTTTCTGTCCTCGGAGAACAGAGTCAGATACAACTTTTTGTGTGAATATAAACCTATTAATAGAAAAATCTAGAAATGCAGACAACAGTCAAGAGAAAGATGGACAGTAAAAGCACAAAGGGATGAAATGCTTACTGCATCTGACAAAAGAGCACTATCTAGTTCCAGAGGCAAATAAATCAGTCATTGAAGGACTACCTTTGGAGTCCACAGGTGACAGTAAGTGAAGAGATATAGGGATGCTCTGATGGTGTCACAGAGACCACTGAGGCTTTGCAGGCATAAAGACAAGGCATTGACAGACTTGACTGACAGGAGAGCAGAGGATAGACTCCATGTGGTGGTTCTGCCAAAAAACTCCAGCTGGGATGCTCCATTACTGCACTCAGACAATGCCCTCATCAGAAGACAACAAAATCACAGGGGGAGCTCAGGAAGGGAGGTCCAATCCTTCCTGCTGTACCAGCATTTGGGCCAAAGTACTCCCAGGGACTCTCCGTGAGCCACGGTTATTGGAGCTGACTTGCTGTTGCTAATGGCCATCCCGCCGAGGCCATTTCCTAGCCTTCAAGGCCCTCATCATTCAGGTCCTGTAGCGATCTCAGCTCAGCCTTGCTGCATGAAAAACACTTCCACACTGACATAAAATGTATGTGCTAATGCACTTATAAAACCACTGATGTCAACCATACAGATAAGTGAGTACCCAATCTGTATGATCAGAAGACTGAAGAGTTGGAAACTTTACCTAAAGTGTCACCCCAGTGTGGCTCCCTACCTTAAGAGGGGAAGGAAGAAGGGTAGACTTTCTTTTTTAGTTCTCTCAGCTTTCCTGAAAGTACCATACATGGCTATTGCAGTATGCCTGAGCTTTTGTAATTACAGCAATAGTCTGAAAATTGAAACCAGAAAAGCACTGCACTTCCTAACTCTGCACTAATACCTGTTATTAGCAAAGAACATCATCTTCCATGTCCCTCAGATACAGATCTTAAAAATATTGCAGCTTGCTAGAGACCTTATCAGAGGTAATTAAAGCCTGGATGAGCATTCTTGCTTTTAAGATACCTAGAAAGACTTGCTCCATTTTCATGAAATAGAAATGCTGCCTCAGCACAAATCGCCACCTGATCAATGGTTTCTGCAAGAAATCTATTAAACAGCCCTTCTCAGAATGGTGGAGGCGGTCTCTCTTGAAATGTCCGACTACTGCAATTTCCTAAGTTTAAAAAATGATAATTTGTGAATGAGCAGGGAAGAGATGAAACACGGGACATATAGTTGTTCCCAACTAAAAGGAAAATTGACCCACAGGAACTGCCAGGCAGGAAGTAATCAGCACCCTTGGATTTTTAAAAGTGGTTTTGCAATGTTTTGGTCACAGAGATAATCTTGCACTGTGAAAAAACAAGGATATTAATGTGTCTTATAACCCATGTACGTTTGCAGCATTGTTTTCCTTTCTAACATCTGTGGGTGTCAGCTTTCTCTGAAAACAAAGCAAACTGCAGCTTACGTCTGAGGTTTTGATGCCTTCTGCTGTCTTATCATGCCTTTCCAATGTCTGCTCTCCCTCGTTGCAGATAACGCTGCCAAAAGCACCTGAAAAACTTGTCAGCTTCAGCCCTGGTTTTATTCATACCAGAATCTCCTTGCACCACAAGTGCTGTGCATCTACCACAGTCAAGTCTCTTTTTTTTCTGGTGGTGCCACACTTGTGTGGTTCCTGCAATATTTCTCATGATGTCAGTGAGTAACATAGTGTCAGTTTAACCCTGGCCAGAAAGTTAGTACCAGAAGTCATTGCAGGGCTGGAGTAATCTCAGATTGCTTTATAACACTGATGCTATGGAAGTAGCTATGGCACTGAGTAACAGGAAGACAGACGAAATTTTTTTCCCACTGTTAGCCTGAAGTGTGTAATCCAGGTAGACAGAGGAGAGCTTAGATAGTGATGGTTAGTGATGAATACCACAACAGTCTCATCCATCCAAGATTTTCAGATGCTTCATTTGTGTGCCAGTAGGATTTTTTTATTGTGACTGCACCAAGGTAACAAGTCATAAACCATCTGTATTTAATTAATTTAGCAATAAATAAGCATACAGAACTCAGAAGATCTAAGTGGTATAATTGCTCAGCTCCTGTGAAGGGCAAGTAATTAATTTTGCTATAATTATTATTGAACCACAGTGAGAAGAGAGATTGTTTTTCCTCCTTTGAATTGTCTCCTCCCCTCCAAGTCTGTATTTCAATGAAGGTCTTTTATTGTTTAATGTATCTGTCATTATCTGCTGTCAAGATAACATCAGGCAGATGCAAGCATTTTCATTTTATTATTGTATTATTTTCCTTTTGTTTGCCTCAGGAAAGATGTTTTAATTGCTAAGGATAAGGACAAATCCACAGATCTAGGAGCTGAAGGGGAAAGAAAACAATGCCAATATTTGCATGACTGAGAAGAAAATCTCTTTGTTCATATAGTTCTGTAATTCCTTACATTACCATTTATGACTGGAAAAAGCTGACAGCAATAAGAGAAAGTACCAGGGGACAGGATGAGGGTTGTGAATGACTACACAACTTCTGGTATTATGGGGATTCACAAGAACTAACAGGGAAGGTTGAAACCAAGTGCCAAACATTAATCTTAATGCTTCTAGCTGCATCTCTGATTTCTGAGGACAGGATAGGTCTGGGTCATAGTACAGAACACAGTCTGATGAGGTCTCATCCCTCCTCCACCTGCTTTGGAGAGCAAGGGCTGGACTTAAAATTGGATTAAAAAGAAAACAGGTTTTAACGAGGGATGAATGGATCAGCACTCACTATGTAGGTCCCAGTTCATCAGCCAACTCCAAGTCTTGCTTGGATGACAAAACTACATCTACTCCAGCATGGCTGAGGCTTGCTAGGCACTTGGTGAGCACTGCATCAAGCAGGACTGAGAAGGAGATGGTAAAACCATACCTTTCACCAGCAGGGTCTTCCCGGTCAGAAGATCGGGATCAAGACAGGGCTCCTAAAGGGTGGTTTGGATTGATCACATAATCACACAGAATTGCTGGGGCTGGAAGGCACCTCTGGAGATCATCTAGTCCAAAGCACTGCATGGAGACTGGCCAGCTAGAGCAAGTCACCCAGGATGCTATCCAGTCAGGGTTTGAATATCTCCAAAGATGGAGACCCCACAACTTCTCTAGGCTATCTGTTTTAGTGTTTAATCACCTTCACAGTAAAACATTATTTTCTGCTGTTTAAATGGTTTTTCTTGTGCTTGTTGCCTCTCATCCTGTCACTGGACACCACAGAGAAGAGTCTGGCTCCAACTTCTTTACTCCCTCCCATCAGGTATTTATATACACATGGATAAAATCCCCCCTTAGTCTACTCTACTCCAGGCTGAAAGGCCCAGCTCTTTCAGGCTCTTCTCATGTGAAAGATGCTCCTGTTCCTTAATCATCTTCATGGCAACCACTGGGCATGCTCCAGTTAACCCATGTCTGTTTGTACTGGGGATTCCAGAACAGGACACAGCACACCAGATGTGGCTTCACCAGAGATGAGTAAAGAGTAAATATCACTCCCTGGACCTGCTGACCATGCTCTGCCTAATGCAGCCCAGAAGGCCGTTGGCCTTCCTATCTGCAAGGCTGCATTGATGACTCATGGTCACCTTGATGTCCACCAGGATGCCCAGGTCCTTTTCTGCAAAGCTGCTTTCCAGCTGGGTGCCCCCCAGCAGATACTGAGGCCTGGGGTTGTTCCTTCCCAGGTTCAGGAATTGGCATTTCCCTTTGTTGAACTCAAAGAGGCTCCTGCCGGCCCATTTCTCCAGCCTTCTGAGCTCCTTTGAAGAGCAGTTCAAAGGTGGAAACTATTTCTCCCCGTTCTGTATCATCTGCAAACTTGCTGAAGGTGCATTCTGCCCCATCACCAGGTCATTAATGAAGACGATTATTACCCTAGGTGCTCTCCTGCCAGATTCACTCCTCCTACATGCTCCTGTAATGGTAAAGTATTTTCATCTGGAATTAACCGAGGAGAGACCGGACACCAATGCTCAGGAAACCCTTCATAGCAGTTCAGAAAGTTGCATTGGCACCTCAGCTTTACAGGGGAGCTGAAACTGTATCCACATATTTAGATTTCCTTATTCTTTAAGTTCTTTTAGGAATAATGTGTATGATCTACATCCTGGAAAAGTACTGTACATAATTTCAGAACCATAAAAAGGTTTTACATAAATACTTGTACATTTTCTTCCCACCTTATCTGCCTTTCTTCACTGTGCAATGACAAAGTAAGAGACAAAGCACACACTGAGCACAGGTCATGAGGTCTGGTGGATTTCCGCTTTGTTTAAAGATATAACCATTAAAATGCAGTGCAACATAATTAATCTATGTAGGTTCATCCTCAGCATTTCTTTAGAAAACGTGCAAATTTGATTTATTATCATCATTTGGCTTCGAAATACAAAATAGCAAAGGAAATGCATTTGGACAAATATAGAAAAAAATAGTTAATATGGAAATCAGCTTGTCCCAAGTGGAAAAATGTCTCATTTGCATTCAGATTCTGTTTCTGCTGCCTCTTCTTTTGTTTCCAGAGTGACAAATGGTCTTTCCCTCCTCCCCAGCCCTTTCAGAATCTCATTAAAAGGTGCAGAAATGAAGCTTGAACAGCCCCATGACCTTCTTTCCTTTGGGGGTCACATGCAGAACACAATTCAATCTGGCATGCTGGCATATTTTATCAAGGTTTTTTTCATCAGAAGGGGGTAGAACAGTACAGAATGACCCAAAACACTGATGGTACAATACACATAGCGATACACATGCCATTACTCCCAGCAATATATTCTGATGGCACACAGATTGCCGTATAATGCGATTTTCCCTCAATGAAAGGGAGTTTGAACAATAAATGGCCATATCACAGGCATGAGTTCCACATATTGCATTTTGAGAAATGAGGGTTCTCACTGATTTAACATTCTCATTTGCCACACAGTCTTTTACCCTCTAATAACAAGAGACCAGCTTGTTTATTTCTAGTTTAGTTTACTTCTATTTTAATGTAAAAAGCATGGGGAAGAACAGCATGGCATTCAAGTGATTATATGCTATGTAAGTCTGAGAAACACTCGTAGCTTAATAGCAGACATGGAAATTACAGCTGAGATGCAGAGAATTTCATGGCTAGAAAGAAATGGACAAGAGCCAGTTTTACTATTAGATATAAGGATTCCTACAATATCTGTCACTGGAGCAGACAGCTAAACAGAAATGGAGCAGTTTCAAAAATTGCCTTCCCAAGCCTGACAAATCTTCACCCCACTTTTCATTTGGGAAACATCTTGGAATTTTCAGTGACAGACACACACCAATATTAAGGTCTGAAACAGCATTTTGTGCAATTATGCCTTAAATATTTCAGCAATTCCATTATGGGCTCCTTCAGAGAAATAAACCAACAGCTGGTCCCTTTTACATAAATGAAAGCTAACGTGACAAACTGTCATAGTAAGTTATTGCTGCACAGAGTGAAAAAAAACCCCAACAGATCACATGACACTGACTTGACTATCAGCACCTTCCGTCCACCTTGTGCCTTTTATTCTCCTACAAGCTGTGTCCTGCCCTTGTGTGGTTGCTGAGGAGGAAAAACAAGCATTAACTAGTATCTGCAGAGCTATGACGGTATATGCTGGCTAAGAAAATTACATTAATGTTTGTGGATCGAGCCATTTCTAATAGTAGAAGTATTTTACAAGGTTTAGAATATTTTTCACCCATTTAGAAACTTGCAATAAAAGTTGAAAAGCAATTAATAATGCTGTGTCAATAATTTGTTGATACACACTGTCCAAGTTTGACTTGGCATGAAATATCAGTTTGTCTGTCTGAGTTACCCCTGAGCCTTCACTGCACCAGTCCAAAATGTCACTTCTGCTACAGGTCACTTGAAAACAAATTCAGCTAACTCTTTTTACAGAACTTCTATTTCCACAGACAGAGGAAGAAAAATTGCTGCAATTGCTGCAAGTCACCCAGCTTTAAAAAGGCCAGACTCAAAAGTTAGGTTTGCTAAAATAACGAGGGAAACAAGGCAATTCTGGTTTTAAGGCAAGTTAACAGGCTAAATTCACCTGGAGGCCTCCCTTTTAACTCCAATGCAAGCTGCTGGTCCAGATTATCTTCAAAGCTTTTTTCTCACAATGCACTACCAGAAGTAAAGAATATATTTTCTTTTTGTTTTGCTAGAAAGGCATATTTTGCATTTCTGCACTGGAAAACATGTTTATGTGGAAAATGCATAAACAGTGAAATTTCTGGTGTGCACACAAAACCACGTGTTCACCTTGATTAATTAATTGATTTTGTAAGATATCTGCCTCCAAGGAGGTGTATAAATTGCAGAAAGTATCTAAGATGAGAAAGTGTAATAAGGTGGGCTTTCCCCTTAGAATAGATTCTTGACAATATGATACAGAGATTTCCTCTCTTACATTCTGTTTTCATAAAGCTCACGTTTCCAAGGAGGGAGTTTCTTCACATTTTGCAAGTCAAGGTGTTTGTGTTTGGGCAGATGTAGAGTTGTTCCAGTTTAACCAGTTAGCACCTGTTTATCTTGTAGCCGAGGTGGACTGCAATGTCCCTTATTAAATAATGTGGTCAGTTACTACAGGTTTTCTAAACATCTGTATGTTTTCATTTCAGACTGTTGTAATCAGAGCAAGCACGGTCTATACAGGCACTCAAATGCTGTGGTAAAGGAGATGTAGAGAGACAACACATCAATATAGCTCAGGATTTTCCTTCTTCTTAGTTCCACTGTGTCTGCATAACCAATAACCTTGGCTATTGTATGGACTAAAAACTTGACTTTAAGCTCATGATACAGAATTAAAACAATCTGAAAGTACATTCAGTTTATGACTCAGACATACAGAAAGCTTATAGGGTAAGTGCTGGTACACAGAGGTCTTTGAGTTAAGAGCCTGCAGAATCTACTGGTTTCAGTTCACAGAAATATAACTTGCCCCAGGACTTCTTTCAGGGTTGTTCTCTCCTTTCACATAACAATGAGATGAAAAATCCACACAGTTTCCTAACTTCCTTATTTCTTTAAAACTTCTCTGCTGAATAACAAATACTTAATTTTCAACCTTGTGGCAAACAGTATCCCAAATCAAGGTCCCAAAGCTTATAAATCCACAGAGCCATCTTCACGTATGGAACAGGTATGGCGCAAGTAAGTGTGCTGCTGGAGGAGCTGTTATTAATCAAGCCAATGTAGACATCCAGTTACAGTAACACACATTTTTCCAGAATAATTGACATTGTACTCATGCTTTGAGACAAAATGACTTGAGGCACTGACCCTTCGTAAACACACTGCAATGCACTCACTGCAGGTTGAAGCATGTACCCTTCTACCAATATATATATTGCAGCAAGATCCCTTTCCTGGCATCCATACACCAACTTCTGTTAATATAAGCAAAAAAAAAAAAAAAAAAAAAAAAAAAAGCACCACAAAACCCCCAAACCTGCTAAAAATAAGTGCAACAGTATTTCTGAACCTGTGAGATACTGCGGCTTTCGTTTCAGTTAATGTATTTCACACAACAAATCAAAACAGTCTCGCTGACTGAATTCATAACAAAATGCCATCACATTTTATCAGCTGTTGCCACTGCAAAAGCAAATGTTTGTTGTTACCTACAATTACTTTAGTTTTAAACATCAATAAAGTAAACACAAGGGAACGTGACTGCTATGAATGACTGTGAATCACAGGGACCACAAATGCTCATACACACCTGGTGCCTTGTCTACTGCATCACTTCCCAGCTTTAGCTCATAAGCTTCTTATGTTTCCTTTGTAAAGTCTTTTGTCTAAGGCAGACCAAAGCCAATGGCAATCCTACGATCAGCTTCAATGGTCTTTGAATGAAGTCTGAATGTGGCCAAGTGCAGGTAATTTGACAGCAGATACCACACTGCAAAAGAATAAAACACCAATGCAGCGGCTTCAGCTTAACTTTGCAGCTTCAAAGAGGAAGGCTTTGTTTGGTGCTGAACAATACAAGATTGATTTTCATCTGCTAGCCTCTGAATACCGAATACAAGCTCCCTTTACAGGACATACAGAACCCTGTCCCGAAAGGACACAGCTCCTTAGTGATTATGCATTTTCCTGACCAGTAGAACGACATGGCTAGCATCTGCTGTGCAATGCTAGGACCAGAAGGGAGGGGAACATTATTCTTGCCAGGCAGATGGTTTTCAATTTTTTTCCACGACCTCTGTGGTTCTTTTAGGCAGCACTAATACTCAGTAGACAAATTCACAGTTCCTCTGGGTTTTTTTTCACAGGAGTGAGTCCAAAGGATATTTCAGGCACAACCTTGCGGAAGACCAGTCTCCTGACGCCGACCAATATGATCTCCAGAAGCCGTTTATTATAGCTTTGCCTACAGCTTTTATACTCTTCCAAGTCCCGTACACACGGTCACGTAGACTTTTCTAATTCGTACATACTACTGTCTATCCAGCAAGCATATAAGCCTCCAGCTCACTCATTGGTTATTTCATTATCATCATCTTACCCTACTTGCGGTTACTGCTTCTCTATTCTAGCAACTAAGCATTTCCCCTTTAATAGCGTCCTGTACACTGGCTAAGCATTTCCCCTTTAAGAGCATTCCAACCCTATCAGAACCTGATGTCCTTGTTCTGCTAGGGATGTATCCAAACAACCTGCACCTTGTACCACACTGGGGCAGGAACTGGCATCCTGTGCAATAGTACGCACGGAGCTGCATTACTGCACCGGCAGAGCTGAATGAAGGAATGTGGCCAACTGCTGCCGCGTTGCCGATCACTTGCAGTGCACCCCCATCCGCAAGTACACAGACTTCAAACTGTGTGGGAGAAAAGCCATCCGTCAAAAGCTTCAAACACAGGAAAAGCTTCAAGTGGAGTTTGAACCTTCCTGGTCTCCTAGCCATGACCAACATCAACTAACCACAAGGTACAGACCCATGATATATCAAGTTTAATTTACTCTAGTGCTCCCAAATACACAAGGTATGCTTAAATGACTGCTCCTGATGGAGAAAAAAAGGTTCCGTTTGCTACTTGCAAGAGAACTTACTTTTGTTGGTGCAAGTTCCAGATTTAGCAAAAAGTAAGCAGGTAACGGGTTTTCCACTGCACAAATCAGCTAAGGTTAATAAACCAAACTGTGGTTCTGTTGAATAATTTTTTCCTAAGCACTTAGAGATGCAAACTTCAGAAAAGAATAGTAAAGCTATTTGGGATATCTCTGTGAGGACAAGGAGTACACGATTCTATTTCTAGCAAATCATTCTGTATTTATACAAGCATGGACATCTACTCAGGAGAGGCAGACCAGCCACATTTAAAAAGTTAGGTAGCCGAGAAGTTAATTCATCACTCCTGGTTTTCGGAAAATGTTATATTTCTCCTCTCCATTTCTCCCTCTTTCCTTTCTTCCATTAAAAAAACTTTAAAAAATCATAGAATCATAGAATGTTTTGGGTTGGAAGGGACCCCTAGAAGTCATCTAGTCCAACCCCCCTGCAGTCAGCAGGGACACTGCTAACTAGATCAGGTTGCTCAGAGCCCCATCCAACCTGGCCTTGAATGTTTCCAGGGATGGGGCCTCCACTACCTCTCTGGGCAACCCATTCCAGTGCAAGGACATTTGCAGAAGCCAGTTTGGAGCAGCTGCCAGTATGGCAAGCAAAACACAGTGAAGGTGACGCCTGCATTTGTGCTCAGTATTGGTCACCAGTTCAGCAGGCTCCTGTCTGCAGCTGCTGGACCCACAAGCCGTGCCGAGGCCCGGGAGCTGCCTCCAGGAACGGGCGCCGGACTCTGCGCCTGTACAGCCGCTGCCGAGCGTGCTTCCTGCAGCCAGCACCATCGCGCCCTTGGCACAGGGGCTGGCGTGGTGTTGGCACAGCCTCTGCCAGCTCTGCAGGCTGCTGAGCGCCGTGCTGCCAGGGCTCTAATGATAACACCCATACCCAGCCCTGTGGTTGCTGTTTTTACATGACATGTCCTCAGGCTGCCGTGCAGACAAGCTCTCTCTAGCAAGCTGCCCCAGTCACTTGATGTCTTGCTGGGAGGCAGAGGCACATGGGAGGTGATCTGGAGTCTTCTTTGGCTGAGTTTATTACCACAAGCAAGGTTTGCCACCTGCCTTGATGAAAGACAAAGTTGCTCGTTCCGTTCCTTTATGTAGCTTTTGAGATGAACTAGGAAGATACCCACAATTGCTGGGGTCTCTGCAACCTCCACGATAAAGCAATTTTTTGCAGGAGGCATGTGACTGACAGGCCCACATGCATATAAATTGTAAATAATAGGAGGAACCCCCAGAACTGCTTTTTGCTGCTAAAATGGAAATAAATAACAGAGAGCATTCTTCTTTGGTTTGTGCACACAAAACCACGAAAAAGGAAATCAATACACCCATACGATATCTGACAGACTTCGTTGTTACTCAGGGTAGTTGAACCAGATATCACCCAGACGGAGTTCAGAGGCTGCTGCTGAGCCTTAATCCAGGTTCATAAACTGTACCACTGTGGCTTCTGAGTGACCAAATGTTGTACCTTTAAGATTGGACTTGATCTCTCACTCTTTTCTCTTCTGCTGTAAATCAGAACAGTCTTCCACATCTACTTTTCACCTGGCTAAATAGCTGTTCAAGGTGTAGCGCAGAACAGGGTTTAGCCTCCTTGCAGGATTTCGCCAAGTGAAAGACAGTGTTCGCTTCATGCCTTCGCTGGAATGTGCTTACACAACCTTCACAGCTCTGTCTGCTTTATTGCAGGCCTTAATCTTTCCACATGTGCATTACCACACCCTGAAGGACCATCTGTCATCCCCCAGGTGTTTTCAGAGCATGCTTTGCCACTTAAGAAATAGTTGGAAAGGAATCACCAGGAGCAGGCTTTGCTTTCAAAGATGCACAATGTAATGATGGTGCTAATGATTTTGACCTGTTGTCATTGCTTACTTCACCATCATTGTCTGTGCACGTTCTGTTCTGCCGTCAGAAATGCCTGCTGAGATGTCAGGCTTTCCCAGCAGTGCCGAACAGCCTTGCTGATGACTTCTAGTCCAGGACGAGAAAGAAAGACTTGCACCAGCTGAAAGGAAACTCAGTGCTGTGGTGGGTTGACCTTGGCTGGCTGCCAGGTGCCCCCCAAGCTGCTCTATCACTCCTCTTCCTCAGCATGACAGAAGGGAGAAAGTAAGATTAAAAACTCATGGGTCTCTCAGATAAAGTCAGTTTAATAAAGAAAAGCAAAGGCTACATGTGGAAGCAAAGGAAAACAAAAGGTTTTAATTTCTACTTCCCATCAGCAGGCAATGTCCAGCCACTTTCTGGGAAGCAGGGCCTCAGTACATGCAGCAGTTGCTTCAGAAGACAAACACCTCAATAACGAATGTGCCCCTATGTCTCCTCCTCCTTTCTCTTGGCTTTTATTGCTGAGCACAAAGTCATATGGTATGTAATACCTCTTTGGTCAGCTTGGGTCAGCTGTCTGGCTATGTTCTCTCCCAAACTCTTGCCCATCCCCAGACTACTAGCCTCAAAGGGGGTAGGTTGGAGGGACAGCCCTGATGCTAAGCAAGCCCTACTCAGCAGTAGCCAAAACATCAGTATACTATCAACACCATTCTACTAGAAACATGCAGCACAGCACTATGAGTGCTGCTATGGGGAAAGTTAACTTCATCCCCGTCAGACTGAATACAAGTGCATGTACCTACAAGACCTTTTTAGATGAAAGTATTGTCCCTGCTCATTGATGGGGGGTTGGACTAGATGATGTCTAAATGTCCCTTCCAACCCAAAGCATTCTATGATTCTATGATTCTCCTGTGACATCAGTCTCACTCATTTATTTCTGGAGGATACTTTTTTTTTGAGACTTGACCTAAACAGAGATGGGCCAACATACTTATCTTGGTGTGGGATAAGATCTTTTTCTGGAGAAAAGCAATACACTGAGTAAGATGGGCTCCTGATGAACTGATTTGGTTTTGTCCATGTCGTGGTTTAACCTGGCTGGCAACTAAGCACCACGCAGCCGCTCCAGAGCCTCACCCTGTTCCAGCGCAGTCGGGATCAGTCCATGGCAAAGGGTAGGGCTGTGTTTCCACCCCTGGGGCAGTCGATTCCAGGTGTACTGGATGCCCCTCCAAGTACAAGCAAACTGTGGCCTGCACTCTGCTGCCAAAGGGATTGAAAAGAAAGCATTTGCAATATTAATTGTGGCATACCACTTGGCTGCCTTTGGCTCCAGTTTGTATTGAAGTTCTAACATGTCCGGCACGGCAGCACTCAGCAGTGGTGTGACTTCATTCAGGCCACGATAGCCTGCTGTCAGCCTCCACTCTCCATCAGACTTTCTCACTGGCCATATGGGACTGTTAAAGGGTGAGCGAGTCTTGCTGATCACTCCTTGGCTCTCCAGTCGGTGAATCAGCTTATGGATGGGAATCAGGGAGTCTCAGTTGGTGCGATATTGCCAACATTGCACTGTTGTGGTGGCAATCGGCATTTGTTGTTCTTCAACCCTCAGCAACCCCAAAACTGAAGGGTCCTTTGAGAGACTAGGCAAGGTAGACAGATGCTTAATTTCTTCTGCCTCCAAGGCAGCTATACCAAAAGCCCACCGGTACCCTTTTGGGTCCTTGAAATACCCCCTTCTGAGGTAGTCTATGCCCAGGATGCACGGAGCATCTGGGCCAGTTACAATGGGGTGCTTTTGCCACTCATTCCCAGTTAGGCTCACTTCGGCCTCCAATACAGTCAGCTCTTGCGATCCCCCTGTCACTCCAGAAATACAAATGGATTCTGCCCCTATATGGCTTGATGGCATTAGAGTACACTGTGCACCGGTGTCTACTAGAGCTCTATACTTCTGCGGGTGTGATGTGCCAGGCCATTGAATCCACACAGTCCAGTAGACCCAGTTGTCCCTCTCCTCCACTTGGCTGGAGGCAGGGCCCCTCTAATCCTGGTCACTGTTGCTCATGGTTTGTGTGTATGAGTCAGAAGTTCCTTCATCACAATCAGAATTAAGATCAGCCCTTCTATTCTGTCTGAAAAAACGACAATCTACCCCATCTCTGGAAATTGGAGCAACAAGTTTCCTGGAAGAACCCCCTTTTGTGTTTGTTTCTCTTTGCAACTTGTGTACTCATGGCTCTAGGGCCGAGGTAGGTTTTCCATCCCATTTCCTCATGTCCTTTCCATGGTCACGCAGGTAAAACCATAGAGTGCCCCGTGGTGTGTACCCTCGATATTCTTTTCCTTGAGCAGAAGGGCGCTTACTTCTGATGGCTGAGATACTGGTCTGTACAGGAGGAGAGTAGGACACATCCTTTTGGAGTTGTTCAACAAGAGTGGTTTAACCTGGCTGGCAACTAAGCACCACGCAGCCGCTCGCTCACTCTCCCCCTCCCTCAGTGGGATGGGGGAGAGAATCGGGGAAAAGAAAAAAAAAAAAGTAAGACCCGAGGGTTGAGATAGAGGCAGTTTAATAAGAGAGAAGAATAAGAATAGTAATAATAATAATGGTAAGAGAATATACAGGATATATAAAACAAGTGATGCACAATGCAATTGCTCACCACCCGCTGACCAATGCTCAGCCTGTCCCGAGCAGCGATCACTCTTCCCCCTCTCCGAACAAACAACCCCCCCCAAGCATGACGTTCTATGGTCTGGAATAGCTCTTTGATCAGTTTGGGTCAGCTGTCCTGGCTGTGCTGTACTCCCAGCTTGTTCTGCACCTGGCCGAGCAGGAGAAGCTCAGAAAGTCCTTGAGTAGTCTGAGCACTACTTGGCAACAACTAAAAACATCAGTGTGTTATCAACATTCTTCTAGTACTAAATCCAAAGCACAGTACTATGCTAGCTACTATGAAGAAAATTATCTCTGTCCCAGCTGAAACCAGGACAGTCCATTTCCCAGTCAGTAAATTATATTGATGTAAGTATCTGTATACCATTAGAGCTATCATAGAGCAGAACACTCAGTACTGATATTATTAATGCTGTACAACTAATGCAGGACAACGTGCATACAAGCAAGTTAGCCTGCTGGTTTTCCACAATCATCCAGCAGCGTCAGGTGTACCTGGTGAGGGGAGGCTGTGATATAGGGAAACAAAGGGTGCTGAAAAGGGTGGTGAATCACATCAAAGAACTTACCATTCTGGAGCATGGCAACACACGTGGTGTCACTTTGCATGCTATGGACCAGGAAGGGCTTCCAGATCTCCTTCTCCCTGCGCAGATCCACAAAATGCTCTGTGGGAAAACACAGCTTTCACAAGTTCCTGACTCATCATGGACAACACAGAAATATCAGGACATCCATGTTTTAATGGTAGAGAACTTACTGCACAGGGGTTTCTCTGGAGTCTTGTTTTGGCTTTTGTATGATAGTTTGTGAAAATATGGCATGTGTGCCCTGTATGGGAAAGAAATGGCAACAGAAAAAATCTACTGTTTCAGTCTGTGGTTTGAGACTGTCCTCCACTTTTTGCTGTTTCCATACCCTGCACCCCCACAGAGACACTGCTGTGAGTGACGGCAATAGCAAAGGGTGTGCAGGGGAGGCAGACATGAGTGGAGATACAAGTTTTTCAGTGTTGGCAACTGTGGCTGTAGAGAGATGCAGCAGAGAAGCATCTGTGATGCAATATGAATAATCTCTTTGGAACATCCTGCATTTTCACTTCCTTACCATCCCCGTTTTGTCTCTCTCTTCTGTTGTAATGAGTTACACCAAAGGTCACCCATCACCCAACACAGCCCTCTCCAAAGACCATGTGGCTAACACAGCTCAGCTTCCCTACCCCACCTTCCCACCTCCCCTGAAATCCAAGTACCCCAACCTGTCCCCTCAAGATTTTCTTCATAGAAAGGTAACATACAGTGACTACATACAGTGACTGTACTAAGAGCAGCAGATGGGGCATGGTGACTCCTGGCATAACGTTACTGTTGCCATAACGTTACTGTTAGCCCCAATTGCTCAGACAGAGCTTTAAGACTCTGCTGCATGTAAGAATTGATTTGTGGAAGTGGCATGGAAAGCATGAGCGTGAACCTTTTCAGGTTTAAAACTTTCAGCTGGAGCCCCTCAGAAAGTTCACCTCATATGGACAGAAGGTTTTGCTTTTATAAAAGATCCTTCTACAATTGTTTCTCTTTCCCCAAATTACCCTGAAAGTTTATTTTTCTTTGACTATTTATTGTGCCAGGTTTAAAAACTAAATTGAATAACCCAGCATCCCAACGTAAGAAAGACAGCTCATGCCTTGTCCAAACAACGAACCTCAGCTCAATGTTGCCTATGGAGCAAATAAAACCTCTGCAGCGTGCTGTACACGTACAGAAGGAGCCTGGGGTTTGTTTTCATGCACACTGTCCTTTAGCCTGGTGAAAAGCTGATGTGGTAAACCACCATTCCCATACACTAGGTTTTTACATCCCATATAAGCGACTGCCAAGGCAATTGTGTGAACAGCTCTGTCTTCCCTTAATGGATGATTGACTAAAAGGGTGCCTGAAAATACTCTTAGTAGCCTCTCATAAATCCTTACCGATGAACCTAAAATTCTGCTGACGGCCTGAATCAGTGCACTCCACTTCCAAGCAATATTCAAAAGAAAAGCAAATGACATAGTAGTACCCCTGGGGAAGGACTTAATACTAGTGGTGTGCTTTATCTCAATTTTCATTTTTTCCCATCAAGCTACAGGGAAAACTGTAGTAGCATAGAATCATCTGCATATTTTCTGTCCACCCAGAAAACAAATTTTCAAAACAAGCATTTCTGATTAATTTAAATAATTATGTTTCATTCAAAATTTGATTTTGTTGTAGTAACAAAAATTTGAAGATCTTTACAAATAAAAATGTCAAAATATTCCGTTTCATCAAGGCACTTATTTCCAGTACATGTCAACTGAAATCCCTGCAGAAAGTTTCACTTTCAAGTCAAAGAGGAAAGTATTTTCTGAATGAAAAGTGTTGAAAAATTTAAAAAAATTTAGATGTCCTTTTCAACTCCTCAAATAATTTCCAGACTTTTTTTTTATTAACCTCAGAGGTTTCAAAGTAATTTGGGCTAATGCTGTCTCTGCAGTCCTGGTCTTCCCCATCTAGGGAATTTGAGGACAATAAGAATATTTCATCTTGAAATGACAGCCTTTCCTCTCTTTTTACTCATACTTTCTTTCCTTTCATTCCTGAACTTTCTATTTACCATGGTCTGAGAAACACTACACAGTAAATATCCTTCTGTCCAGTTCTTCTACAGCAGATGATTGTGCCTGAACCCCTAGAGACTTTCTTGTGAAGCTTTTCATTGCTCTTTCTCAGGGACCTGGAGACTGTCGGTGGTATAAATCATCTGCATTTTACAGATTCTCAGACGCCAGGGATGCAATTTCCAGGATACAGAAGGGGGGAGGTCTTCCTTCATTTTTCAAAACCTTCCAGTAGAATATAGTCATTAATGGGTTTCCATTCCCTTTCATATTGGAAAAAGCCTTTAAAGAAGCATGCTTTGCATTCAGATTAGCACAAGATCTGTCATTAACTGGTATAGGGAAAGACTGTTTTTTCAATACAGCTGCTATGGCTATTATTTTTAATTACACTTCTCATGCTGTAAATTGGTTGTGGTTTGTAACCACAATAATTTAAAATAGAAGGAGAGGCAGAATACAGAGGGGTGCAAGAAAACACAAAGGTGTTGGTATCAACAGGAAATAAAATGTTCTACCTTAAACAAGAGATTTGCTATTATAAAGGTGAAACAAACAGCACATGAAAGCACCACTAAATCCAGACTAAATTAGAAACTAAATTATGCATGATGCGTGAGCAGGCAAGATATCCAACAACCTGATGGATTTCACTTGCCTAGGAATCTAAACTTAGTGCCTCGTGACTGGAGACGATGCTAACATACTGCTACCCAAGCCTTTTTTTTTGCATACTTGTGGAGCACATGTGAAATTGGATCAGTTTAATATCTTTACCACTGGACATATTTTGGGAAATGCATCTATGAAAAATACATTGCGTGATTTTGAGGATGAGCTTTCGGGATGACCTTTCTGGTTTTTATGAGATCTGAATAGATCAAGAGAGCAAGAGAGCATTCAGGACCACAAAACAACCACAGAAAGTTCAGCCTTAACAGAGAAGGATTTTAAAACCATATGTTCAGCCACACCTCTAAGCAATGATTTCTGATATATCATACCTGCTTCCACCCTTATTTTCAGAAACACTGTTTAGAACTGGGAAACATCCAGCGTTTCAGGATTTTTATTAATATTTTTTTTTCATTAAACTTCATGTTATTCTTTCTTCTTGGAAATATGTTACAATTGTATCATGGCCAGGCATATCAGTTTTGGTTTGGGTGTTTTTTGACAAAAAAGCATTTTGCAGCAGACCTCATGGCCATTTTGCATTGAAACCTCCCCCATCAACCTACTGGTCCTCAAAAGATTGTGAAGCTACACCCCTCCTACTGAAGAAGGGGCCAGATGGACTTTCCAAGTCCAGACTGGATGAAATGAAACACAGATCTGAACTTTGCAACACATTTCTATAAAAGAAGGTTAGGGCTTTTTTGTCTCTTTGTTTCATCATTTGTTCTGCACATAGCTAAGTACATACATCTAAAAAAAAAAAATCTTCAGGAAAAATGAGAAGTTCATTTGCTGACTTAAATGTTTTGTCTCACAAGCCCTTCCACTGCATGTTAGCCAGCCACCAACAGAAACACTGATCAGAAATTATCATAAATACCTTCCAAAGTAGCTAGACTACAGGTATACGCTATCGTAGGCCCATTGACTCCAGCTGCAGGTTTCTCCTGCTGGTTCCACAAGGAAGATGCAGCATCAGCTGCCTTAGCAAGAATCATCTTTGCAGTCCTCTCATGCTAGGTAGGTACTGCATTCCCCTAACAGAAAGTGGACTTTGAGAGCATGAAGAGCAAAGCAGCCAGGTGTCGCACTGTTAAGTCAGCCCCATGCTAACTGGGAATGTGTTGCACTTCTCGTGACCATGCTGTGCCAGCTCTATTGGTGATAAACATCTCTAGCCAATTTTTTCCATTTCTCTTTGCTTCAGTCAATGGTAATTGAATCTGATCAGTGACTGTCAGTCATTTCAGCGCCAGGCATTTATTATAATTTACTCTGTAAATACAGACGAGCAATGAACTGCAACACTGGATCCAATCACACTGTAATGCAAGAAAAGTCTAAATTTGATTCAGACTCTGCCACGTGAGTTCCCATGTACCACAGTAGATATATGTGATCTTTCATGTCTGGCAAGGGAATTAAACCATGTTGCTGCACACGGAGTTTTAAGTCTCTAGGCTGAGGCCTACGAAGATTTCACTGGAATCTTTCTTTCCTTAAGAAAAAAAAAGAGCATACAAAATAAATCTTCCTAATACTTTATAATTCTTAATAAACTGATAGTTTTTCTGGGAAGAAGAGCAGAAGGTGTAAAATTAAAGTAGCACTTTAGAAAATTAGGGGAGTCACGTGGAGAGAAACCATTTTCCAGGAGTTATGAGCACACACCGCAAAGGCTGAGAGAGGTGGCAGCAGTTCATCACTTGAATTGCAAGGAGCACAAGGCCCTCTATCACCTGCTCTGACACATGATGCTGGGCAGCATGAATGTCAGGCTGATAATATTTTTCGTTCAGGGACCAGATTTTGTTGTCACACCAGCCACATCTGCCCTATACTTCAGTGTCCTTTGAGGCTGTGCCTACACTGGTGCACTGACAGTGTTGGGGGGTGATACCATGCTAAGGAACATTTAGGATCTTTCCTGTCACAGCTCTGCCCTGCTCCAAGGAGCATCCCTGCTGAAATGCTGCCAGCCCAGGCCAGGAGTGGTCCAGAGGCTTCTCCCACAAGAGAAATGGCACACAACTTAGTTTGGAGGTGAAGACAAAATTTCTTGCCCGGGAGGCTGTAGTGGCAAGCAGCCAGGCTCTGGACCCAGCCGCTTTCAGACCGCCAGTGAGGTGCCGCCTCAGTGACGGTGCATTGCAATGAGAGTGCCTTGGGAAGCAACCAAAGGCCCCCAGTGAAGCATATGGAAACTGTTAAAACAAGGACCCCTGGGAGACAGGCTGGGGCTGTACGGAGTACTGAGCTGGCTATTTCTACCTGTCTTTCCTCTGCTGCATCTAGACTGCCTCTTTGGTGCAGCCCTGTTTGTTTAAATTTACCTTACCCTGTAGGGCAGGTACATTTTTACATGGGGCCATTTAATTTTGATTTTGAGAGACTGCCTCTTGGGTTTTTTTTTTTTTAAATAACCCTTTGGCTGGGCACTGCAGCATTCAGCAATCAGAGCTCTTGCAGACTAAAGACTGCATTTGCTTTTAGCTGGGAACTGAGGAAAAGGAAGGGGGAGCAGAGCTACTGCAGCAGCAGTTGTGGCCTGTGGGACCACACAGCGCCTTCCACCTCCTCCCAGGCGCTGAGTGACATTATTAATTTGCAGTCCTGATTACTGAAAAGCATAAACTAACAACACCTTTAATGAATACTTTTAATGAGTGGGCAAAAACAAAAAGGGGAGTTTTATTGGGATGATTCTCCTCCCCTTTCAGAATTTAAAGTGGCAGATACTTGTGAGCCCAATAGTAGAAGAAAAGGACTTGGGAGGAGGTAGTATTGCATGCAGGTTTCTCAACCAGAGCTGCAGTGTATGTGCATTTCTCCTTAAGATGCATTTTCAAGATTTACAATTGATGCTGCACAGCTATATTAAGAGGACAAAAGAAAAAAATAAAAAAAAACAAACCAGAAAAAACTAATTATTTTTTTAAAATCTGAAGAAATGATAGAAACAATTTTAATCTGTCTATTCAATTGCTTGTCTTTTTATGAAAAAAGGGTGTGGTAATTTTTACACAAAAGCATGCATTTTAATTTAGTTCTCAAATAGCGCCTCACTGTATACTTTTCAGTCCAGCAGACATTCTAAAATAATCCAAGCCAAACTTGAAATTTATAATCGATGTAATAAATCTGTACAGAAAAAAAAAAAAAAAAAAAAAAAAAAAAAAAAAGAGGAGGGGAAAAGAAACCTTTCCAGGCTACCTTAGATTTTGCTTTAAACCAAACAATGCTCCATCTTCCTGTAAAATTGCAGCTGAACACCAAGAGTATCACAGAAGATCAAATGGCAGAGACACTTATAATTTGTGATTTTCTTAGTAACCATTTCATGAAATCTTGTAAAAGCATTATTTTTCATATATTTAATCTGAACAATAGTCTTTGCTAAAATAAAATTATAGAATTTAGGATTTCAGAATGTTGTATTTCTCTTTTCAGTAGAACTCTTCTTAAAAACTTGTTTTTACAGCGTTGTGTGGCGGGGAAGTGCTTCCAGTACTTCAAGTGGCCAGCATGGGATGTTATTCAGAGATTCTTGTATTTAAGCATTTAAAAATCATATTTGCCTCCACAGTCATAGCCTTGGGGGGTATTTTACAATGTGGGGCCGTGAGTAAGCAATACCATACACTGTCTGTGATGGGAAACCTGGGGACTGGTAGGCTAAACTTCTGGGTTTGGGCTTAATCACTTAAACTGGTGTCAGTGGGGCTGTGCTCCTGCCAAGTGCCTCCACAACACCTCTCCTTACTCATTTCCAATGAAAGCTGCAGGAAGTGCAGGAGCAGAGCCGGCAGACAACCGGTGCAAAGGCTGAGGCCCATAACCAGCATCCACAGGTCCAGCACAGCATGGGCAGCCGGGACAGAGCTTCCCCAGTGACCTCTCTGGAGGAAGCCACAGAAGGCAGCAACACAGCCAGCGCTAGCCAGGGGCACCGTGAAGACGTTTGTCTCAGAGACAAATACAGAGGGCACAAGGCATCTAAATATAGTGACACCACAGCTATTAATTGCTGTGTTAGGAGAGGAGCAGCTGAGACGTGTGTGAGCAAGGCTGGGCCCCAGAGATGCTAATGGCAATGGAAACAGTTGCCATGGAGACACGAGGAAAGGCCGACCAAAGGAATTACCAATATGTGCGAGTCTAAGGGTGCCTGACGCTGAATAATGCAGGGCGATGCCACCACAGTCCCAGTGCTATTTCTGAGCCCGTGGAGCACAGCAACACTGAACACATACCGTTTGGTTTGTTTGCTGCAGCGGGCAGGCAACCACTTTGTTATAGGCACTTATATTTAACAAAAAAAAAAAAAAAAAAAAAAGAAGAAGAAACAGAAGCAATAAAGAGAGTAAAACCATTAACAAACAGAATGGTTGCCCTTGCTTGTGCTGGAAGAAGGATTTCTGCTGATGCTATGGCTTAGCATTTAGCTCACCGCGAGTCACAGAAAACAGTCTCAACATGAGGGAAGGAGAGAAGGAAAATCAATAATGCTTGATCATTGGAAAGCTAAAACCATTAGGAGCACAAGGAAGACTGCAGTTCTCGTTAAGGCATTTATTGTTCCTCCCTGCACATCTGCTTCTCTGAGCCACTGTTTTGCAGTTTCAAGGTCGCATGCGCCGTAAGGCAGCACAGCGCCACTGGGCCAGTCCTGGGTTTTAACTTGGACTGAAATCAGTCATTAATATAGAACACAAAGAAAATTCTTATATGACAAAAAAACCCCAAAAAGCACCACAGGAGCCTCCTGTTTGCATCAAGGAAAACAGTGTTTTGCAACCAATAAAAATAAGAAGTTTATATTAATTCCAAAATAAATTGTTCTCATTCTTACCAAGAAAAAAAAAAAGGTGTTTTTATTTAAGTTTCACCCTGTAACTTTTCTGTACAGCATTATTACCAGTTTAGTATGTCTGCAACAAAGTTATATCCCTATTTTTAATAGAGATGTCGTTATTGATGGGAGCACTTTGAGGATATCTGTTGGCTTTAGTTGGAGTAAAGAAGGTGAAGAAAGAGAAGCACAACCACTGTTGCTGCTGTTTTCACAGGGAAAATGGAAATTTTGAGGATCTTCTGATGAATGACAAATATTAATTCTATTTAATTTGTATGTATTATCCACTGCACAGCTTGAAAATGTGTGCCCAACATCATCTTTTTAGCTTAGATCTGGATCAGCAAGATGCTTAAAAAATAGTGTTTTCCCAACCACTGTTTTACATAATATTTGAACCTATAACGGTGTCTTCTTTCTATTCCAAAGACCGGTAACAAAGGCTCAGTTTTGAAATCAAAATATATCTACTTAAATCTAAGATAGTGAAGGTTAGAAATACTTCTGGATTAGCATTTAATTCCCACTATTAATATCTGAATTTTGAATATGAAACAGTACAGTGAAGGTTAAAATGATACATAGCTACTGAAGGCAGTTTATGCCTGAATTTATTTTGAAAGGCATCAAAGAAAAGCATGTGTGTGATGGGGATGATATTGTTGCATAGCATCAGAAGGCTGCTTAAACAGCTACTTCTAACAGGATTAATCAAACTCACTGTAGATGAATGAAGCTAGAATCTGCAGATACTGTCATCCAGCACATTTCAACCTTTTTGAAGTTTGCACCAAGATGCTCCCTAAGTTCTGTTTCAGGCTTTTCCTGGTATTTTCTGGTTCTCAGCTGGAAACAAGTGTTTATTACAATTTTCAGAATGTTCCCACTTTCAAAATTGCCTCCTTAATTTTGCAACCTTGTGATATTCACCTGGCTTCACTCAATTCAGCGGGTGGCTTTCAGTCAGCTTCAGGTGTTTTCCTGAACTTCAGTCAGTGATTCCAGAATTCAATTAACAGTACAGATGGGTTTTCATCTTTTGTACTCATCTAAACTTCATTTACAGGTCATGCATAATTTCTTTTTTAATCTTCCACAATCTTGTTTTCAGTGTCAGTAAGTACCTGTCAGCAGTGAGACAGAAACAGTTTAATGTTCCTTGCTAAAATGTTGGGGGTTTTTTTATTTACATGAGAAATTCTTAAAAACAAGTGGTTTAGTAGGTTAGAAAGACTTCTGGACAAAAGCTTCTCAAGTACTTCTGAAAATTTTAATATACTGTTTCAAATACTACAAGTTTTTCTTTTAAACTATTTAGGCCATAATTTCAAAATACTTGTTAGAAAAGCCAATCATTTTACACTTTTGTTTAATTTAGATAGATGAATTTCCACTGTGTATAGATTTATGTTTATCAAATTTTCCAACTTCCATTCCACTTTCAGGACAACTCATCCTGATATGTGAAAAAAAACATAGTTACAGTTCTTGTTACTTTAGTCTTTGCCCTGGCTCCATATGATACCTATGTGGAGAAACTGTTGAAGCAGATTTTCCACCCAAATCCAAATAGTCCATCAGTTTCTTAATACAGTTCTCATCTCTTTCCCAAAGAAACATGATATTCTCTGGCAGATTAAGCTTGAGAGACACAGCTCATGCTCTTCTGACAGGCAAACAGGATGATGACAGGGCTTAAATAAAAACAAACAAAAATTATGTATTTTGATCCTCTCTTGAGGAAAAAATATCAAGTACTCAATACACTTTTCTTCCTACTATTTAAAAAATCCCAAAGAGATTCAAGGCAAAGGAGTGATGAGAACTTAGAAATTCGGAACAGCTGTGACAACATTGTCAATTTGACATGAATTACTTTAATGAATCACATAGCAATAGTGACATATTTGGGTTATATTTTCACATAGTGACTCTTTGTCATGCAAAGTAGTGTCAGCTAGTGGTGTCATTCCACTCGCCACAATGGACAATTAGTACAAGCTCACAAATATCATTATATCAACTATTTTAATTTCTGAGAGTCTGGTATACTATGAAGATCTAAGCAGCCTTTAAAATTTAAGTGAGGGAGACCTCACTTTGGATACCTAATCTGCAACACAGTTTGGAGGAGTCAGGCTGCCTGGTCTCCTCAGTTTTACTATCTCCACCTTCATTCCCCTGCTATCCAGGAATGGTCCTTTCAGATGTACTGGGGTTTTCTCATCCTTGTACTGTGCCAAGCACAAAAGCATCTAGGATCACCGTTGCTCCAAACTAGCAAAGATCTGGGGAGACTGATATTGCTATTTGTCTTATGGAAGGGAAGATATAACATTAACTTCCAAGGTTAGCAAATGTTACATGAAATATTAGTTACACTTATAATTTCAGAAGAAAGGAAGGAATGAAATTTTACTATTCTGAAAAAAAAAAATCTTCAGTTAGATCTGCTGGTGACAGTTCTGCCCACAAAGTGTGGGCATATCTGTCAGAAAATCAGCTTCCAAGATTCAAGTGATACATCCTCATCAACAGCTTCAACAAGAAAGTGGTAACCCTTTATGTTTATTTCTCCACTATACCCATTAATCTTTGTCACTTTTTGTGGTATTGGCAGCTAGGGAAGTTTAAGGCACCCCAGTGAGTTCATCTGGCAACACATATCTTGTACTGGGCATCTGCAAGTGCTCAGATTGCCTGAAGCAATGTGAAAGAACAGGATAAAAAAAGTCTGCTGATATAAATACTGGCAAAGGCAACAGGCTACTTCAATAGTTCAGTCTTAAAATAGATCCTTAGAAGAGAAAGCAATTATCAACATGGATTGATAAACTTTTGAAAACAAAAGTTTGTATGAAAACTATAATGCAGTTTTATTTCATTACATATATCAATCAGCCACAAAGCTGTCCAAACATTCTTTATGATGAAATGTTTATATTGGGGTCTCTTAGTTGGTGATATTGTTCATTAAACTCCATGTGTGCTCATAGCAAGACAATTTCAGGCTTCTAGGAGCTATTCTGCTCTGGAAAGTACTGAGCTTCTTCCTCAAATTTGGGAAGAAGAGTTTGAGTGAGGGGATGTGAAAAATGTTATTTGAATGGAGTTGAAAACAAAATATCTGTGGAAATAGCTCAGGCTTGAGTATATAGAAAGTGTCACAGAATGCAGAAGTGGTAGTGCTGCCTTTCAGCAGCCAGAGGCAGCAAAATGAGAAAAACTGTGCCTGAGCTTTAAAGTGGCTCTGGCAAAATGGACTAAAATGTTGGAGAGTCCTTCCCAACTGAGCCTCTTCTAACTGAAACAGGAAAAAAGGAAACATCCTTCCTCTGGGAGAAATCAGATGGTCAAACAGTTTCCTTCAATATCTCTTGAGAGAGCAATAGGCTTTTTGCACCTCATGCCTGGGTTACACAACAGTATGTGTATAAATGCTCACACCCATGTGCCTATGTGGAGTCCAGGCTGGAGAAACTTTCTGCAGGTCAGGATTCAGGTACAAAATCAAATCATAAAGAAGAGGTGCAAGACTTGTCCTTTGATGTCTGAACCCCTGGAGTACAATTGAGTCATGCTCACAAGCTCTAATCTTTTGGTCCACCTACCCAAGGGTAGGGTAGGCATCAGTGATATGTCCATTTCTTTGTATGACCCCAGATCCCTATCTCCTACTGGCAGACACAAGATCCACATCATTTTGGAGCAGTAGCTGGAGGCCAGCAGTACCTGGTTGAGGTACCTCAGTGGCATAGCATAGGACACCTAAATCAAGCCACCAGCAATGCCATTTCCCACCCCCCACACACACTACTGAAATATCCCAGTGCTTCATGAACAAAACAACTTTGTCTCACTGAGAGACAGAGAAGAGCATGTCAGAGCTGACTTGTAGTGAGGAAGAGGTGATGTCACTGTGAGGCAGATAGTCCTAAGTTAGCCAAGATCTGGGAAAGCAGGAAAGATGGCTGAAGAGGGGAAGAATCTGGAGAGAGTGACTGGGTTTGAGGAAGGATAGAATATTCAGTTATATATTTGTAAACTCAATGGCTTTGGTGGAAGGGCAGGGGGAAGCAGTGGCAGGAATACCATGCTTTACATGAGGGCCATCACAAACCGCTGCAGCACAAAGCAAAGGTGCTGATAAGGCACTGCCACATCACAGGGAAAGGAATAGTTCAGGAGAGCAAGGGGCAACAACAAGTAACTTTGGAGTGAGTTAATTGCCTGGTAATTTGATGTACCATGTTTTGGGGCAGATTTGTTCTGTGTTGTCATGCAGAGATGCACTGAAACATTAGAAACATGGAAATATTTCATGCATCTGGAAGTGTCATATGACACCAAGCTATGCCTAGCAAAGCAATTCAGCTGGCAGAGGCATGATAAATGTGTCCTTATACTAATGCACATAAAAGAAGGGGAACAGCATACTAGTTTAAAGAGCTGGTCAGTGAGTTAGTAGACTGTATCTACCACTGGGTTGGAGATGAAATATTTGAGGAAAGAGATTCCCTTCCAATTTACATCAATGTAACAGGCCTGAGACAAAGACAAGAACATTTTGACCTGTGATTTCTATGCCTCCAGATTTTATTCTTCATCCTTTATTCACACAGCCATAAAAGCAAACCAACCAATATTTCTCCAAAAGGAAAGGGTCTCCTCTTGAAAGCAGAGCAAACTGGAAGAGCAGAGGAACTACTTTGTATGAAAGCCATGTAGGACTTCAGTCATGCAGAGATCCTGAGTACGAAGTTTGTTTGCTCTTCCTGATGGATATGGATAAAATACAAGGTCTTTCAGATTTCAAAACAGAGGAAAGGGAGCTTTGGTGTTTGGTTGATAGTACAGGATCAGGTACGTGTGGAGAGAAGCAAGGATGGTTACCTTTGGGCAATGGACATTTTCCCACTGACACATTTCAGAAGACTGAAAAATTTCCAACCTTCCCCCTGTCTTTTGGGTACTAACAAAAACCACAGTGGCTTCACAGTGGAAGGGCAGCTTTAACGCAAAGGCTGCTACCCTGGAAAGATCAATTTCAGCACCAGCGGCTGAGAATGAAGCTATCACATCAGAAGAGAATCTGAGCTTTGATTAAACAACTTTAAAATGAAATTCCCCCAGACAAATGTCACATACAAAAAGCAAGAAAAAGCTGAGAATGTAAACCATCTAGTGGGATGGTTGTCACCAATGACAGCATTATTACAGAGCAGCAGAGTATAAGCAAGGACAGAGAACAACTGAAGGTTGCATTTACTGGAAGCGTTTTCTTCCTCTCCCTCTTTCACTTTGCCCCATAGTTCTGTGTGTGGAATGAAAATACAACATTTTCAATCTCTTTTCAGGCTGTACCAATTCCAGCTATTACAGAATGTTGCTCCCACCATAAACAATCAAACAGACAACTATTACTGCCACTTCTGCTGAGCAAACAGCTAAATTGTATGTATAATTCATTTCATACAGCATCTCTCAAAATGTGTAATAATTTTTTGTTTTGACATGACATAAAGTTAGTATGAACTTATTAAGAATTTGGGAGCAGGAAAAAACAGAAGTCAATGAGCAGAATTATCTGGATAAAAACCCAACATTTTAATGAAAGTTAAAAGCATTTAAAAATAAACTTCTTCCAAAGAGAAGTAATTTATCAGGGCATAGAAAAGTTTGAAAGAAAATCAGTAAGACAGCAGAGTCACAAGAAAAATAAAAACTGAAAGTAGAAGGTATCGACATGCATGGAAACTTTAGGAATAACTCCTTTTTGACTGTCTGTGGAGCTACAACACACTGGAATTTTGAGATACGTGTCCAGAAGGGACAATTATTCCTCTGAATGATCTGTTATTCACATGCTCAAAATGCTAGACTATTTGTTTCAAACACAGAAATATATTACCTGGGCAAAAGCCTTTTCTTGCTGTTGATCAGAATAAATTCAGTAGCTATCAGTGTAAAAGTGAAGAAGGGACATTTAACAAAGGTTGAGCAGATGCCCATCAAAGTAAGTGGGAGCACACACGGTAATTTGCTGGGCACTGAACCAGGCTGTAGTGGCTGAGGCCAAAAACATTTGTCTGCGCAGAAGTTACAGTCAGACCCTATCATCAGAAGCACTTTTGTAGTGTACATGGGAGTAAAACTATTCCCACATTATAAAGAATGAAAGCTGCATGTGTTTTACCAATGCAATTATTACCTGGGGAGGGAGAGGAAGGGGAGAGAGAATGGGAAGAACTCACCCAAACCAAAACCTCTTCAAGTGTCTGCCCTCAAGTACATTGTGCAAACATCTAAAATTAGTGCACCATGGGGATTGTGGGGATAAAAATGTCTGAACCTCCATAGAGTACTCCCATGTGGGTAAAAATATAACTCTCTGCTCCTCAGCGTGTTCCTGAAATGAAGCAGAGGAGAATCGCATCCCAACCTAGCCCACAGGACAGCTTCAAATTCAGGCTGAATATTCTACTGCTGAACATCTGACCATTTTGCAATAAGATAACCAAGCTGGCAACAAATTTGTCATGGGAACCACACTGTAACTCGTGTGTTTCATATGGCCATCACATCCTGAGATGGCTTGTGCTTTAGGTGGAGGCTGGCTCACCTGCAGAAGCCATAGTGTGCTGAGAGCTTGGGTTTGAAGCAAAATACCCTGCTTTTCTGTGTGCAGAAGTTGCATGGTCTCAACTCCACCACTGCCTGCTGTACACAGGGTTGGATGTTAAGGACAACCTGACACAAAGCAAACAAGGCACAAGCCAGAGAAGGCCCTGCTTTTCTGGGGAGGAGGACGGCGACACTGACCTGCCTCCAAAAGCAGTGGTTCTTTCTCAGACAGAAGCAAGCAGAGAAATTCTCTGCCCTGTATGTCATGACTGCTCTGGAGAAGGGTGACGCACACCTCACTGCACCATAATCCATGATATGCCTCCCTCCTCAGACAGACACCATCATTAGAAAAAAGCTAACGTGTTCAGTAGCAGAAACAGATAGGAAAATGAGCTGGCATTCAGAAGCAGAATGCCTTGACTGGGAAAAGGAAAAACAAGTCTATGATTGCCCAGAGTTGACTACTCTCCTTGGCCTGAGAGTTTCACACCCTCCAGAGTAAGAGCATACTCAGGCTCAGACAAAAGACATTTTTAAATAGTTCTGCATTACATTTGGGAGCACTTCAGAGAGAGTACAAATAGTGAAGGCAAGGTCAGCAATGGGAAGGTCAGAATGCGCACCACATTCTATCTGTTACAGACTTCTCTCAGAGCTAGCACACTGTCCGGGAGATGGGTGAATCAGGAGAGATGAAAATAGTGAGAAAGGAAGGAATCACGCAGCATGTTTCCTTTCTTCCTCAACCCCTTTGTTTGTTCTTCTGTAAGGTACAGTCTGAGCATTTATTGTTGTAGTCGTGGCAGTCTTTGCTCTGGCTAACCACCCACATGTCTGTGTTTGGGGTTTTTTTATTCAGAGAGCAGAAAATGAATCTTGTGAAGCCTTTGATGTTCCCTCACTGCACTTTAAATGGCTATCATTTAATCTGTATACATACGCATTGCACAATGGATGCTTTGTTATGCATACTGAATTGTGCACTCTGCACCTCAGAGGGGAGCTGATTCTGAACAGTGGCCACTAAAAAACAAATCCAGCCTGAAATTTACAAGATTTTTTTCTATAAAACACACCAGCAGAGTTCTAGTCTTTTCTCAGTCATCATGTTGTTTTCCTAATTCCACAAAAATCTTGACCAAAGTCCTTTAAAATATCAATACTTGAGAGTATTTGTTTAGAATAGGAAAAAAGATAATTTTCACTAAGTTTGTCATCTTAGCACACTGCTTATTTAATTTTCAGTGGCATGCTAGTTAACTTGTTTACTGGCAAAAGTTTCCAAATAAACAGATTCTTTTCAAAAAAAAAAGACAAAACCAAATTCCAAATGTGCAAGTGCAAGAATTTATACAATCAAAGGACAGAAGCATACAGCAGGACATAGGCCATAGGCATTCAATTAAAACAATCCAATCTTGGTATGAATATTAAAGACCGAGAATAAGCTGTCCATAAAGCCTGTACAGAAATAATTCATTGTATAGTTTTGAATAATTAAATATCAGATAACCAGGACCTTCTTGAAGCAATTTGTGAATAACAACACACAGAATTTCTAAAAGCATTATTTTTAAAAAATCATGCAATTTAATCTAGCACAAATATAAACATTTTTAAAATATCACAATATTTCAGCTTATTTTCTGGTAAAGAACGTGCTCACCTACAGACTAGGAATTTTTACCAAGTCAAAATTTAGCTGAATATGTTTCTATTTACCTAGGTATTTACCACTGTGAACTTGCCGCTCCAGGCCTACAGGTCTCATGGTGTCTGCAGCCACACCACAAACTATACAGCAGCTGAAGACCCTGAACATCTTGTACCATGAGGTCCTGAATGTCACCTAATTTAACTGTTTAAGCAATGACTTTAAGACCTGGTGGTTACTGGTTGCACTCCGCCTTCTTGTCTCATGGCGTGCAAGCAGCTCCAGAAATTTTCTTGTTATTTCTGCTTTTATACCAGTATGGGTGGCTGTCGATATCCTGCGCTGAAATACTTGAACTGGTAGCCACTGTCAACAAAGTGATGAGCAGTTCACTGTTACTCATTCAGAATTTCCAGGGATGACAAGCTTTATCAGACTAACACATGAACTGGGAAGGAAATACCCACCACACACCCACAGAACCAAGAGTTTACTGGGAGTGGGAAAGAGAGTGGAGGATGACAGAGGGTTTTCTGGAGGATGACTGTGTATCAGGCAGAAGCACTCAGTCCTGACCTCTTAGTTTCCCATGCAGAATAAGGCTGTGGGGTATGTAGATGTTTCTAGTATTTTTATTAAGTCCAGATTTCCCCCTCCCCATCCAGTGAAGGAAAAAAGTAATAATTGACTAATCAAATATGGGCTGACGTGACAGAAATGTGCATTGGACAGGCACAGAAATGGAAATAGGCTTTGTAGATACTTAACATTGAAGATAAGGCTTTGCAAAAGAAATTACAGTTAAATTGAACGGTGCTGTTATGCAATTGCCCTCTGGTTTTACTGGCCAGGATATAAAACAACTGAGAAGCTGGGGACAGATTTTTCTGGTGGTTTTTTTTTACTGCATTATTCCAGGGGAGTCAATGAAAAATCCCAGTTTGCACCGTACAGAAACCCAGCCTGTAGACAACAAACAAGAGAATGATAGCTGCTCCAGGGCAATCACTGCTCACTGGCACTTCCCATGACAGCAAGAGGGTGCCTGCAAAAGACAATCATGTGATAGCTTTAACCTCACATATCAGACCATCTTCAGCAGAATGGTCCCTTTCCTGAAAATCTGTGGACCTGTTCCACTCCAAGAAAGACCAGTCCTGACATCAGAAAGAGCAAAGAAGAACAGGGATCTATTCATTGCTTCCCTTTCCTTCAGATTCACAGATTCCCTGACTCAGTGGAAGAGGGATGAACCTTCTGTGATCAGGAGTTTTCCTGGGCAAAAGTGAGGTGGCACTGGTCTTGGCTGCCGGTGGTGCCGTAGGTGGCACGCTCCCTCTGTGCTCGTGGAGACCAGGCAGCAAATCTTCATTAGGCATTGGGATATTGATTGTGCAAGACCTCCATGCACAGAAAACCTGTATGGTTCACACAGGACAGTCTCCTCTTGAGGGAGAGGCAACCACCTACAACTGCACAAGTAGACACGCATCTTCTCCATTGACCAGTCATGGTACTAGCTTTTTGCTAGTTATAATTCCTCCAGAATTTTACATCTATACCTTGGTACAGTAGCTAAGCACACCACTCTTGAGTACAACTAGCAAACTACACAGCTTCAGCAAACTAACACAACCATGCTGGCCTTGACAAACCAGCGCTCACCAGTAGATGATCTTGTTTCTAATGAACAAGATTCTGAGTAGCTGAGAATCCATTAACAAGCTCTTAGCAAATTCTGCAACAGCTTGGGCCTTAGTCCTGGTGCCCACAGCTCTGACAGCCTAGAATTTCCTATTTTCTTATTCCCTGTCATTCCAGTATGTTACTCATAGACTCTGCTAAACAGGAGATAATAATACAAAGTTTATAGTTTTGCCCCGTCCTACCAACATAGGATTCCTGGTGTTTCTGGAGGGTGCAATGTATTTCAAAATTCAAGACTGCAGCCAAATTTTCAGCTGCCATTTATTACACAGAACCTCTGGTACTAAAAAAAACCCCATACCCCAAATATAACAGTTTATATTTATGACATATGTTTTTTAACTTTTGTTTATAATCACATGGCTTGCATGCTGTTTTCATAAAGCTATTAATTTTATTTTAGTCACTATATTTTGGGCATGCTTTGACTTCCTATGTGAAGAGTTTCAAAAGTGGCACTTTAATATAAAAAAAAATTGCAATACAGAGGGGATTTCATCCTATTTTTCTTTTCACTTTACTTTGGTGAATATAGAAGAATCTAAGGATCTGAAAAATTGAAGCGTGATTTATAAACCCTTAACTATTTCTAAATCAATAATTCAGCAGTATGACCAGTATTCTTTACAACAATGGTGGGCTCTTATGCAAAGCAAGTGAAAATTACAGCATTATTTTCCAAATATGAAGCCAGCTCCTTAAAAAAAAAGCTAGAAGGTTTCATGAAGCAGCACAGATATTTGACAATACACTTTTTCCATCTCAGCCCGAGTTATTGTTCAGCTTAGATACAGGTCATGATTTTTACACTCTTTTGGTATTCTATATGCACGTTCAGAGCCTTAATGGTTCTGCAAATGCAGTATTCTTTTATGTGCGCTAATATTACTCTCTTCAAATGACAACAGAATCCACAGGTCATCATGCACAGAAAAAATAGTATGTGCTTTTATATATATCCTTTCACTTTTCACTGGATATGGGTATCCACATCCAATTAGTGTAACAGGACATAGGTCTATTTTACCACAAGCTGGTCTCGGTCAGAGACGTGCTCTTGCATGGGTTGTGATGCGTGTACAATGGTATGTTGAGCCAGTAGGGAGAAAAAAGGTTCACCAAAAAATCCCAAAAACCAGAATAAAACAAGCTGGATCAACTCTTAAGGAAGCAAAAGATTCAGCTGAGGCTCTGGAGAAGGGAGGCCCCTCAGCAAATCATTTGTGAGGAGACCCACCACATGGCCATTGTGTCAGGGACTTCTGCTGACCAAGGGGAGTGGGAGCCACCTACATGCCACTGCTCTCTTTTACACAGTCCTAAATGCTTGTGAGGTCGAGCGATGGATCAGATGAGGAAAATGGTCTGGCTGACAACTGACATTATTTTGGAGGAGGCGTGAGGCGTGAAGGCAACTTCACACAGTGAAGACAGGGTGAGAGGAAGATAGCACAAGTTAAACAGGCCTCACAGAAGGTCCAGAATCACCTCTGTCCCCAGGGATTGCTCCTAGTTGGTAGCACTGCATCACAGCCCTAAAATCTCTGCTAATTTTAGGGGTAGGATACTCTCTTTAACGATCTGCAGTTCTATAGTACTGTCTTAAAAAACCTATGTACACCAGGCAACTTAACATAAAGTACATAGCTTTTAACTGGAACAGATATGAATACTGGAATAAATGTAATAAAAATAAAGCCAAAACTTCCAGGTACAGAAATGCAACAGCAGAAGCAGATGGAAATCATTGTCAGGGTTGTCTTTGACCCATAACAAATGCTGATCAAAGCATTATATCCCCTTTCCTACATATATCCAGGTGAAATTAGATCACCAGCTAAAATATTCATTAATACACTGCTCATGCCCAAAATGAACAACATGGATTTCGCAGCAGTCACAGCGGTCTTTCATTTCTGAAAGCACCATCATGTTTGTTTTGCCAAAAATAAGCATATATTACTAAAAGGGAATAAAAAGGAAAATTTCCTTTCACTGGATTATAAAGGATGACATTTTTGTGTAGTGGGATATTAGTTTGGCATGAATAATAAGGAGAAAGTGATGCTATTGTGAACAAGTGGAGACAAGGCGTAGATAAACTTACCTAGGATAAATCAGCTACCCACCAGAAACCCTATGTAAACATGATGTAGTAAAAAACTCCAGAGCTTTGTCTCCATGAAGGAGATCACTAGGATCTCACTAGGATCATGAATTTGCAGGAGCTACCTCTCATTTTTTCCAGCAATAGAAATGACCTAGAAAATATGCTCAAAGCCATGAAGGACGTCTGCAGCTGAGTAATCACATGCTTTACAAGTGTCCATAAAGAACTCTAAACTTGAGTTATCATTTCTGTGACGAAAGTAGTAGTAAAACAACCCATTTCAGCCATATCTAGTTATTGAGTGCATTTAACTGGTTCCATACCACCTTTCAGTGGAAATCCTTACTTCAAATTTACTAAAGTTCAAAGTTTTTTGGGGTATGAAAAATAGGATTTAGCCATATTTTATGGAAACATTTTTATCCTTTTAATAGTTTTAACAGTTTGACAAAATACTTGACAAATTACTTTGCAAATTCCTTTTATTATAGGAGTTTTTATTAGAGAAGTGTGCAATTTAATTTGAGGAGAATTATATCCTATTTTTAATCATTGTTTAGGGTAAAAATTGCACTGTCAAGTTCATGATGATTTAGTTGGTGTTTAAATTAGTTTAACATAATAACATCCAGCCCAAATATGTAGAGTATATACAATAACATTTACAGCTGGGCCAGGCCATTTGAATGAAATGAAAGTACCATTAAGCCAAATGAAGGATATGCATGTGCGTACAGTACAGCAAACACTTGCAACTGCTTGTGTGAAGTCACCAATGCACTTTTGTGCTCTACTGATTTAGCAGGCATTCTTAGTGTTACTGTTATCCATGGAACCCCAAATATTTCGTACTGTCTGTGCCTTGCTTATAGATGTGTATACATAGCTAAAATGCAGAGATGAAACAGGGTTGTCCTTAATATGATCGTACCTCTATTTCACTGTGTCCTGCATCTTCTCATTTTTGCATTCTTCATGTTTCTTAGTAACATGCTTTCTTTCACCTGCAACAGAAATTCCAGAGAGACAAATTTCAGAGATGTTGATTTTTAAATGCACCTTATGTCCTGCATAATTTGAGAACTGTCTCTAGTTTGTTTTTCTATTTTCAGAATGGTATTAACAGTAATGCGATTAGTTGGCCGTCTGGGCCCTAACCAGATGGATCACAACATGTAGATGGCATGCTTTGATGATGTATTTTACTCAAAAGCACTACGTTCCACCAACTCCAGGGGTTTGGTGTATGAATATTGCCACAACGTGGTATCCTTGTGAATCTTTCACATAAATTAAGGACAACTATACCATTAATTTTGGAGAGAATTAATATAAATTTCTGGTAACTGCTAGGGTAAGTTTAGCAGACTGGCTATCTGATGTTGATGGGAGACTTCAACTATCCGGATATCAACTGGAAGGACCACACGGCAAGGTGCACACAGTCCAGGAGGTTCCTGCAGAACATCAATGATAACTTTCTGACCCAGGTGGTGGAGGAACCAACAAGAAATGGAGCACTACTGGATCTTGTGCTGGCAAATAAAGAAGAATTGGTTGAGGATGTGAAGGTAGGGGGCAGGCTTGGCTGCAGTGACCACGAGATGGTAGAGTTCCGGATTCTGAGAGGGGGAAGCAGAACAACAAGTAGTACTACCACATTGGACTTCAGGAGAGCAAACTTTGACCTCCTCAGGGACCTACTTGGAAGAATTCCATGGGCTATGGCTCTCGAAGGTAGGGGGTCCAGGAGAGCTGGCTGCTGTTTAAGCAGCTCTTCCTCCGTGCTCAGGATCGGTGCATCCCTGTGAGTAGGAAATCAAGTAAACGAGGTAAGAGGCCTGCATGGATGAACAAGGAGCTTCTAGTGAAACTCAAAGAAAAGAGTAAGCTCCATGGAATGTGGAAAGAGGGTCAGGCCACTTGGGAGGCATACAGGAATGCTGCCAGAGCATGTAGGGAAGCAGCTAGGAAGGCCAAGGTTCACCTAGAACTAAGTCTGGCAAAGGAAATCAAGGATAACAAGAAGGGCTTCTTCAAGTACATCAGCAGCAAACGTAAGACCAGGGGAAATGTGGGACCGCTGCTGAATGAAGTGGGTGCCCTGGTGACAGAAGATACAGAGAAGGCGGAGCTACTGAATGCCTTCTTTGCTTCAGTCTTCACTGTCGAGGCTGGCCCTCAGGCTCCCCAGTCCTGGCAGGTAAGCAAGCAAGCTTGGAGAAAGGACGACCTTCCCTCTGTCGATGTGGATCAGGTTAGGGATCTTTTAAGGAAGCTGGACACCCACAAGTCCATGGGCCCCGATGGAATGCACCCGCGAGTGCTGAAGGAGCTGGCAGACGACATTGCTGAGCTACTCTCCATCATCTATGAAAGGTCATGGAGAACAGGAGAGGTGCCTGATGACTGGAAGATAGCCAATGTCACTCCAGTCTTCAAAAAGGGCAAGAAGGAGGACCCAGGGAACTACAGGCCGGTTAGTTTCATCTCTGTCCCTGGCAAGGTGATGGAACAAGTCATTCTGAGTGTCCTCTCCAAGCAAGTGGAGGAAAAAAAGATCATCAGGAGTACCCAGCATGGATTCACCAAGGGGAAATCATGCCTGACCAATCTGATAACCTTCTATGATGGCGTGACCGGCTGGGTAGACGAGGGGAGAGCGGTGGATGTTGTCTACCTTGACTTCAGCAAGGCTTTTGATACTGTTTCCCATAACACCCTCACAGGGAAGCTCAAGAAGTATGGGTTGGATGAGTAGACAGTGAGGTGGATTGGGAACTGGCTGAATGACAGGGCTCAGAGGGTTCTGATCGGTGGGGCAGAGTCCAGTTGGAGGCCGGTAGCTAGTGGAGTTCCCCAGGGCTTGGTACTCAGCCCAGTCCTGTTCAACTTGTTCATCAATGACTTGGACGAGGGGATGGAGTGTACCCTCAGCAAGTTTGCTGATGACACAAAACTGGGAGGAGTGGCTGATACGCCGGAAGGCTGCGCTGCCATTCAGCGGTACCTGGACAGGCTGGAGAGTTGGGCGGAGAGGAACCTGATGAAGTTCAACAAGGGCAAGTGTCGAGTGCTGCACCTGGGGAGGTCAAACCCCATGCACCAGTACAGGCTGGGGGCTGACCTGCTGGAAAGCAGCTCTGCCGAGAGAGACCTGGGAGTCCTGGTGGATGACAAGCTGACCATGAGCCAGCAGTGTGCCCTTGTTGCCAAGAAGGCCAATGGCATCCTGGAGTGCATTAAGAGGAGTGTGGCCAGCAGGTCGAGGGAGGTTCTCCTCCCCCTCTACTCTGCCCTGGTGAGACCCCACCTGGAGTACTGTGTCCAGTTCTGGGCTCCTCAGTTTAAGAAAGATGAGGAACTCCTAGAGAGAGTCCAGAGGAGAGCAACCATGATGATAAAGGGTCTGGAGCATCTCCCCTATGAGGAACGGCTGAGAGAGCTGGGCTTGTTCAGCCTGAAGAAGAGGAGACTGAGAGGGGACCTCATCAACACCTACAAATATCTTAAGGGCGGAAGTCACGAGGATGGAAGCAGTCTGTTTACAGTGGTGTCCAGTGACAGGACTAGGGGCAATGGATGCAAACTGAAACATAAGAGGTTTCAGTTGAATATGAGGAAAAACTTCTTTACTTCGAGGGTGACAGAGCACTGGAACAGGCTGCCCAGGGGGGTTGTGGAGTCTCCTTCTCTGGAGATATTCAAAGCCTGCCTGGACGAAGTCCTGAGTAGCATGCTCTAGGAGAACCTGCTTTAGCAGAGGGGTTGGACTGGATGATCTCCCAAGGTCCCTTCCAACCCTTGCGATTCTGTGATTCTGTGAAAAGGAAAACATAAATAAATACTGGTACATGTAGTTTGGAAATAAGCAAATCTCACAACATTGCGTTCTGCTATGCCACATGCTACGCTGGCAGGAGACTCATCCGTACCATGAAAAACAGATCTCCCTTTGTTCAATGAGAGCATTTAACTAAGCAGCAGAAGAGCCTGGAGAGAATCCCTGGAAAAACAGGATCTGGAGTCATGCCCTCAGTACCATTTCATGAAGCATAACTTGAAATCGTACAGAAGACTCAACTGTTTCAACTAACCTTCCTGTGAAAAAAACATGAATTCCTTTCCCACAGAGCAGAAGGACACCTTTATATTCCAGCCCGCCAGCAGTCTTGTTGGCACGCTGCATGCACCGCAGGTACTGACTCCCAGCAGTTCTTTTTCCACCATCGCTAGTGCAACTTCATAAAAACTTCTTGAGCTGCTTATCCTACAGTGACTTAGGCTCCTCACAACCAACTCAATCCCTAGTTAGACGTCATACTCCAAGCTCCTTGGTTCAGCTGAGCCTGTCTTTGTACAGCTAGTGGTTCAAAATCCCCTCTTAACTCCCTCAGAAATAGTCAATTCCAATACGGAGAGAATGAAACATTTAAGAAAGTTGCACAGATTGTTTTCTTCTCTGCCATGGGTCCAGTCATTCTGTCCACAGAGGGAGTGATGAAATTTTCTGACTTCAGTGATAATTGAAATAAGTTTTTCTGGAGAATTTCTGGCCTTGATGCAGTGAGTGGTAAAACTTTCATGAAAATGAGGGCACAATTACATCCTTTTTTAGAGCACATTTATTTTCTGTTTGTGACAAGCCTGTATAGTTCCTGCAAGAGGAAGTTTAGCCTATGTGGGGACTGACTTCCATAGGCTACAGCTGTTCACTATTTTTTCTCCAGAATTTCAGTCTCCTCCTTGTGTTCTGCCAACAGTGCGGTTTAGTGCACTGGAGATGAACAGAGAATGGACAATAACTAACCAAAAGCAAGCGAGGCTTATTCACAATTTACCTTTTATTCTCAGAAGTCAGATTCCATTCTTCAGGTAAACAGAATGGAAAACACCTGGTGGCATAGAAACTCATGCTCTGTCTGACTGAAAATCCCTCCTTTTTCAAGAGACAGCAAGCCTGCAACCTTTTTTTTCCAGCTAGCAAAAGCAAGAAATATCTCTGATACTATCATACCGTCAATAGCAAAATCATGACATTGATGATGTGAATGGATCTTCACTGAGCTATTTGATTTATAAATCTGATTTATACCATGATTCTGTTGCCCAAGCCACCATACATTAATTAATATTCCAATTAACAAAAACACACATACAGCTGCAAAAGGTGTCTTCAGTAACACTTCCTGGATATATTTCATTTACCAAACATTACAAAAGCAATAAAATCAGGGAAAAAAGTGACATGTAGTACACAACAGACTTTATGAAAAATTACGAACATTCTGTCCATTTCATTATAAGTCTCTCTGATGGATTTCCAACCAGCATTTCTACAAAAATGAAATGAAGGAAAAGGTTCTGTCAAGTGACGGAAGCAGCTCTCACAAGATGTCTTTTTGCAGAATAGCCTGTAATATCTAAAAAGGCGTATTTCAGCACAGCTTTATTTCATCAGGTCTCAGATGGGTTTGTTGCCTGAAATGACCTGTGAACCTCAAGCTTCAATATGTTAATGTGCATAACACATATATTTGACAGGTGTTTATAACAGGGGGAGTAAATCAATACAGCAGCTATCATCAGGCTCAAATCTGCTTCTGCTCCTTCTGTATAACTTGGGAAGAACTCCAGAAAAGCTTACACATTTTTTATGTTATAAAATGGATCTGAGTGGAAACCTGAAGGCTGAGGCACAATACTGCCTGCCAAAAAGCGTAAAGCTATTGCCCATGCCAAACACGCCGGGCGTGAGGAGGGAATTTCCTTGCCCTAGGGAATGTTGGCCCCTTCTGTCTATCAAGTGGTGTAAATTACAAACAAACATCAGAATGCATTGGCTGAAGATGGCCCTACAGTAACTATTTTAAGAACTTTGGCAGCATATTCTGCAAGCAAAAGGCATTTTTAAAAATTGCTGGAAACCTGTGCTCTTAAAATCTCTTCATTCCCTTCCTAAAAAGCAGGTGTTTTATTCACATCTTCTGCTCTTACTTTTCCCTTTCTGTTCTTGGGTGAAAAGTATGAATGATGTTTAGGATTTAGGTTCTCGCAGAGAACTACTGTTTTCTTGTTCTCTCTTCCTTTTCCTATTCCTTTATGGGGCGGGGAGGCGACTTATTTCTAGGGCAGAAGCAAAAATTTTGAAAATACATGCTTTCTGAAAGTGTGAAAAAGTTTAAGGAAGTAAAAAATCAGAGGTATGAATCTTTATATCCTTCAGTTGCATTTGCTGGGAAAGAAGAGGAGGAAGGAAAGTAATACCTTAAAAAAAAAGTTCACATGTCTGAATTTTCAAAAACCCAAATGAAAAATATTTCAGGTAGCAATGAAACTAAAGGTTTGGTTGAGAAGAAGTGGTGAGAAGTGCTCGCCTACAAAAACCCCTAAAATAAACAAGTCTCTGTGGAGTGTTACTGTGCATCCCTTACAAGATGTACCTGAGGGTTTTCATTAATCTTTCTTTCTGCAGGCGGCAGGAGAGAAGGTATTTAGTCCCACACTAGGAAACAGGAATGTTTTGTCATGAGATTCCCAGCTTAATCTTCATTTCTTTAATGAAGACCTATAAACAAATTCCCCTGAAACCTTTGTTTGTCAGATCAGGGTCTCAAACACTTGAGACAAAGACGGAACATGCTCTTTGTGCAAGTTAGAGGTGAATCTGATACTGACCACAAAATCTCCAAGTGAGTCCCACCTAAACTGAGATTAAAGGGATTTTTCCTTTAGTCTTCTTTCTGATATAGGATTTTTGTTTCTTCCTGGGTAATTTAAATTAAAATAGCCAGGCAGAAGGGAGCCCAGGGTCACTGGGTGGTAGAAACTCACCTTCATCCACAGTAGAGGCAGAACAGAGACCTCGGCTCGGATCTGAAACATGCAAATACCAAATAAGCCTGGAGAGAAAGTATCTGCCATTTGGCTTCCCAGAGAGATGCAAACATCATCAGATCTAAGGACTTTGACATCTTGTGAAGCCCTCTAGATATTTGGAAGGTGTGTAGAGCCTGCAGAATGCCCTTCTGCCACTCCCAAAGTTCACTACACCACCTCTAAAAACCTGCTAGAGTGTGATCTCCTCCTGCTTCTACTTCCTCCAGTTATGGCACACCTCCCAAAGGAGGGAAAGTCCAGCTGAGGACATGAGTTCTCCCTGATCAAACTCACTTGCCTATACAGCTCATTAACCAATTTAGTCTGGCCCCTCCGCAGTCACCCTGGTGGGCACAGTGCAGAGCTGTGATGTTGTTTAACCCAGAAAGCAAGTGAACACCATGCAGCTGCTTGCTCACTCATGGGTTGAGATAAAGACAGTTCAACAGGGAAAGCAAAAGCCACGCACGCAAGCAAAGCAAACAGGGAATTCGTTCGCAACTTCCCACGGTAGGCAGGTGTCCAGCCATCCCCAGGAAAGCAGGGGCTCCACGTAACGGTGACTTGGGACACAAACACCATCACTCTGAACATAGCCCCCTTCCTTCTTCTTCGCCCAGTTTATATACTAAGCATGACTCCATATGGTCTGGAATACCCCTTTGGCCAGCTAGGGTCAGCTGTCCTGGCTGTGCCCCCTCCCAGCTTCTTGTGCCCTGGTAGAGCAGGGGAAGCTGAAAAGTCCTTGACCAGCATAAACACTGCTCAGCAACAACTAAAACATCCGTGTGTTATCAACGTTCTTCTAGTACCAAATCCAAAACACAGCACTATGCCAGCCATTAGGAAGAAAATTAACTCTATCCCAGCAGAAACCAGGACAAGCTGTTTGCAGGCACCCTCCTTAAACTCTTCAGTAGTGACAATAACGGACAGACTTTTCCTCATGAAGTGGGCTGATCTTTCAGTGTTTCCTGCTATCTGCAGCCATGACCTTGGCCATGAGGTTGTGATGTTCTCTGTTTTCAGTGAACATCTTTAATGTATATACTTGCAGTTTCTCCTAAGTCACCCAGTGCTGCATAGTACAGCTATAGATTGTCTTGAACAAAGACAGCCTACCCTCAGTTTTAAAGATATCAGGATGGCTTTGCTCTGAGACCAGTCCATCCTGTGGTTTAACCTAGCATAAATCTCAGAAGCCATTGACTCTAGTTCTTTTCTACCAGCCCTTGTGTGCTAGCACTGGGATTTCCCGCATATCATGTCAGGAAACTAATCTTGTTGCAAGCTCTTCCTGCTTTAGCTTCTGGGTTTAGTTTGAAAACAAATCACTTCCCTGGTACAAACTTAGATGTAGGTTCCTGAAAGTCTGTGCTAGCTCCATAGAGTGAATGGGAGGTGGAGAGTAACAGGCAAGACAACTTTCTGCAGCAGCCCAGATTTACCTAATTACAGCAACTGTGTAGCCAATGTCTCAATTATCCTAGTTTAATATGGCAGAACCAAGACTAAAGCTAACAAGCGACTGGATGTGTGCCCTTGCGTATTCTCAAAGAGTGCCTGCACCCATCCGTGTTGTCAGCTGCAGCCCCGATCCTTTTTCTCCATACGTTTATGCACGGATTTTTTAAAGTGTGGGCAGTTCAGCAGAATAAATCAAGTCTGAGAAAGATTACCCATGGTAGCCCAGAAAGAAGGGAGATGTCTGAGCAATGCATCCAGTGGAAACCAGCCACATAGTCTCATCACAGCGGAGGAGTACTGACATGCACTGGGTTGTTGTGGGCGGAAAAGGAGCAGTGGAAGGTTGCTGGGACACAGTGAGGGCCAGACATTTGAAGTTAGTAATTAGGGGTCAAAAGGTGAAAAAAAATCAACAACTCCACTGCTGGGGGTTGTGCTCAAGGACCTCAAACTCAGGTGAGATAACATCAGTCTTCAGCCAAGCAAAACCTGATATTCCCATTGCAGGAATGCAATGCACAAAGCTGCTGATGAGATCTTGGAACTTGTGTCTCCACAGAAGGACTCTCGTGCCTTTACAGAAATAGCAGTAACCTCCAAGGGCTCCTGGCTGACCCACCTTCAGTTAAAAGACTCGACATGAATGTAATGTCATGTGTTCTTGTTTATTTATTTATTTATCTGCCTCAGTTTGGTGGTATTGACAGGTCTTCAAGATCACAGAATGATTCAGGTCTGCATAGTTCATTTGTACGTCCTATTCTCTTGGCGCTGAACTTTTATTCATCGAGCCTTCTGGGAAACGGTTTTTAGATCCAAAGCCCAATTCTTCGACAAAAAGACTACTAGAACCATAATTAGTATCAGACTCATAAGAAATGGTACTTTTTTCAAGTGTTTTCTTCCCTAAGAATGTTGATTTCAACCAAGATTTCTCATGGTTTGGGTCCTAGACAATGTACTTTTTCGGGTGGTATGCTAAGCCATCTCCTCTGGGAATCCTGAACAACAGCCTGCATGAGCACAGCCATACGTGTATTTATCATTGTATTTATTTCATCCTCTACATTTATGATAAATTAAATGTAGTTGGGTTAAACATCTGAGCATGCTGAAGAGGCAGCAGTTTTACAGTTTATTTATTGATGTCTTCAGCAACAACGACGGACTAAGAAGTTCTTGAACACACTAGCATCTGATCACTGAGAGTTGGTGTTTCACAATAGGCGTTGCCCTGTTCCCCCAGTTGTGTCAAGAGAACTGACTTTCAGGCCACAGTCTAAACAAGGTCACTCAAATGGTTTGGCCTGAAAAGAGCGCCCATTCTTTTTTCACAGAGTCACAGAATGGTTGAGGTTGGAAGGAACCTCTGGAGGTGATCCCTCAAGCAGGGACACCTAGAACCAGTTGCCCAGGATCATGTCCAGATGGCTTTTCAGAATCTCCAAGGACGGAGACTCCACAACCTCTTTGGCCACTTGTTCCAGCACTAACTTCTTTAAGATTATTCTAATTCTATCTAGAATTATTCTAATTCTATCAGTATATCTTTTGGGGAAGAAAATGGCAGTCTGGAGGCAAAATGTGTCACTACAAACACCTGAGGCTGGCTTTGCCATCAAGCTGTCATGATGTGGAGCCATATTAAGTTTAACGAGCAGTCTACTTTTTACTGAGTTCTTACATGTGGATGAAGAAGGAGGAAAAACAGATAGCAAGCAACATCCACTTAAATAGAATATCTGACCAGCTACATTTCATGGCCCTTCAAAGTAATTTGCTTATCTACCTTAATTCAGATAGATTCTGCAAGGAATTAATCACAAAGGTCTCATACTTCACCAATTCATTTTCAAAAGAGAGATAATTCACAGTCTCACTTCGTACTGTTTGTGATTTGAGTTTTCTTTGCACTGAAGGCAAAAATTTAAGACAATAATATTAACTATTCAGCAATATAGAAAACCATGCTGCAAAACTGTGATTAAGTCATTTATATGCAGAGAAACAGCCAATATATGAAATGGTACTTCCACCTCTGCATGAGTGAAGGGCATCTCTCACAGCAGAGTTTCATTTCTATGTAGGCACTGAAATAAGAGACCAGCTTTTGAAAAAGCTCAAGATAGCTGACGCCTGGGTGAGAGAAGGGTTTTGAAGCAGATGAGAAAATACTTCGATATCTCTGAGGACCTGGGCTAATCTGGCCATAAATTCTCCTTCCTAAAATATGTGAACTTCAATAAATCCAGCTCTTCTTAGACTCTGAAACAGGAGCTAATCTTTTCAGAAAATCTGGCTTGCATCTGAGTCAATTAGAAGATAGTTTCAGACCCAAAATAGAACCTAAAAACTGTAGGATGAACTTCTAGCATGTTCCATTTAATGCAAGAATACTTTCTTTGCAGGCTATGCCATTCCCAAGGCTTCTCAAACATGAAGTAGTTTATTTGCAAAACACCATTATCCTTTTTTCCTTTTTCCTTCCCAAAAGGGAGAAGATGTCACAGAAGATGCACATACATAAAGTCTCTTACAGTCTAACAAGCATACACATATACATTATAGACATCTACTTACATACACATACAGGATTCTTAGATAAGAACTGCAGCCACCTGAACATATGGCAAAGCCACAGGCAACACTGCATTCAAAAGAAATGGAGGTCAGTAGAAAATAGAGCAATGATCAGGGGAATTTTACAGCCTAGACATCTTGTCAGTGCCAAAGACAGCCTGCGCCCACAGGAGAATCAAAGGTGTCTACTACCAGTCACGACAATGAAGTTATAGATAGCTGGCTGGCCTGGCAGACAGTTGCTTGTGCAAGGGCACAGTGCAGCCCTGTACTTAAGCATGTGTCAGTTGCAGGAAATCTTGAAGACAGTAAGGCTGCTCATTAACGTCAAGTCAGATGTGTTTAAGTGCCTGGCTCACCCAAAGCCTGGAGAGTGTCAGCTGGTATGAAATACTGCTGTGCTCTTTCAAACCAGGTGGGCGGAGGGCCAACACAGTTACCTGATCACATGTACAAAGAAAGCTGAAAGCAGAGTGCCTTACAACAACCCTCCACCCTCCCGTCAGATACGGAAGCACCAGAGGACCCCACCTCCCATGCTGCCCCTTCTCACTCCACCAGTGATGGGTGCAGATGGCAGAGTACAGCGTATTGAAGCAAGAAGTTATCACAAAGAAGTGACACTTGGAGAATTAAGAAATGCCTGGGAAATGACAATCCCACTGCTTATGTTTTTCCTGCAGAGCTAAAATTTTTATTTTAGCATCCTAAAATAAAAATGTTTATTCTTTTCAGGAGTTCATGTCAGCTGCTCCAGCAGTGGGAGCAGAAAGCCGCTTTAGAGCCCAGATATGTACCCAGGAATCCGTATAAACCCGTCAGCAGCTAAGCTTTGCTTAGAAATGACAGTTCAGTGGAGCGGATGTGATAGGAGTCACAGAAGTACAAGCTTGGTCCTCCCCCCAGGGTGCTGTGCCTGAGATTATGGACCCAGGGAAAAAAAAAACCTTTTGTCATTGCCTTATGTATTTTTTTGGAAGGTGCGTGTCCAATAAATAGAAAGCAGATGCTGCTGAATATTTGATTACTTTTCTCACCCCTCAGCATCCACAAATGTTTTATAATTAATGGACCCGGTAAAAAAATCATTCTATCCCATAGCTTTTGAAACAGCAAGAGATGGGGCTGTTCAATGCCCTGTGACAGAGGACTTTTATATGTACAGTTCCTTTTCTTGAAAGGGGAAAAAAAAAAAAGATCTGACTGAAAGTTCACTGAGAAAAGGGTAGATAGGGAAGAACCTCAGGTTCATCATAACATTATGATTTTATAGGCTTGGAACTTAAAAATAGGAGTAAAATGACTAAATGAACAGAATGAGAAATACTACTAGAAAAACATCTGTAAGAAAATACTGATAATAGGGTTTCTAGTCTCTTCCTTTATTTTCATTGTATTCACTTATTTGTCTCTTTCTTCATAAAGCCCTTCTCCTGACCCTCTATCTGATTTTATTATGGATCAAATACACTGTCTTCCACAAACAGAACCCAAAACAGCACTCTCAAAGCCTAGAAAAAAATTAAGACCCCAGTGTGCAGCAAAAACATTCCCGAGTCCAGCCCTCACTGCCTGTGGAGTTGTTGATCTCTCTCAGAAAGTAACTTATTAAGGAAATACTTTCTCTCCAAAAGCTACTTCTGAACATCATTCTCTCTATCGCACTGGGTGGAGCACAACATAAACACACAAATACAATTGAGAATTTTGTAATGAAAATACAAAGTTTATTTGAATTGTTCTTACCAACACAGTTTAATGGCAGAATTCACTGTCTAGACTATTAGAAAGCCTTGGGTCTAGAGGATTAGTCTTCAGCAAACATCCCTCACAACTGTAGTTAATCCATTGATCCAGAGGGATGTGCTGAGAATCTGAGTTTTAGCTTATCCATTCTGCTGCAGTGACAGGAGCGTGGCACATAACTGTAGAACAAGGTTGTATGAATAGAAAACTTTGCAAAGCAAGCAGATGCTAAAGTGATGAGTGCCATGGAAATATAGAACATTAAAACAAAAAATGATATGGTATTCTCTTTTTTCTCTGTAAAGTTGTTGATATGGACTCTGCTGATGACCATCATAAACTTGGTTCTTCTCACAGTATTAGGGTAAAATCACAGAATGGTGTAGGCGGAGTGGACCTTGGAAAGTCTCTGTTCCAGCCTCCTGCCGAAATCAGGGTCAGCCCTGGGGTCAGAACGGCTCAGGGCTTTGTCCAGCTGGGGCTTGGAACCCCCAAGCACAGAGATGGCAAAAACCTCTCTAGGAAACCAGCCCCACTGCCAGACTGTCCTCATGGGTGAAAGGTGGCCCTTGGTCTCCAGCCTGACCTCTTTCATTTTAGCTGATGCTGTCCATCTGCAGGGGCATGTGGCCTGCTCTAACATCACCATGCAGTGGACTGTGATGTCAGCGAGCGACGGATTGTGACCTCATGTCCCTTGCTGCTTATCTTCGGGCGCCAACAGAGCCTGGGCCAGTCTGGCTCGTGCCTGGCCTCCTGCCGAGCGTGCCTGCGAGGTCTGGAGGGTGGAGCGAGGCTTCTCCTGGTGCTGGGTGGTGCTCTGGGGGCTGCCGTCGCTGGCAGCTCTCCGTGCCCGTCCCGGAGCCATCACCTGTGTTTCCCCGGCCCTGCCTGGTTCAGGCAGCCGGGCACCGCGGGGCGCGATTGCAGCAGCGAAGGTGAGCTGTGCGGGGAAATGTCCCCCGGGGTGTCCATGGGGCGGGCGATGGGGCTTGGGGAGCCGGGAGGGTGTCCTGCTCGAGGGGCCTGGGCATTCCTGCTTCCCCTCCCCTCCCCAGGACAGCGAGTGACCGTGGCCTCTCTCCGTTCTGCAGCGTGCAACAGCCTTTGGCAGCACCGGTGGCTGCAAGGGGGATCAGCTCCTCATCCTTGGCTCTCCCCAACCTACTGAGGAGCGTGGACATGGCCACAGAGGCAGAGTGGAGCTGCCCCATCTGTCAGGAAGCTCAGAAGGGCATCGCCTTCGTGCAGCCATGTCAGCACCAGTTCTGCCTGGGCTGCATCATGCGGTGGGCAAAAAGGACATCAAATTGCCCACTCTGCAGAGCAGTGATGAAGAAGGTCAAGTTTTCTGTGCGGGAAGGAGATGATTACCTGGAGCATGACCTCATGCCTCCTGCAGAGCCATCAGCTACCAGCAGCCGGGAAGGCAGAGCTCCTGGCCGCCTGGGCAACAGCAGCCGCCAGCGCCCCGCAGCATCCCCTCCATCCTCTCCGCAGGGGATGCCATTCCCAGGAGAGCAAGGGGCTGCAGGGACAGAGGCCAGGGCTGCCATGGGCGGCCTCCTGCCCGAGGTCTGGGCAGCGCTGTTCCAGCAAAACCAGCATCTCCTTTACCCCGTGCTGCCCTGGCTGCGCCGGGAACTGGAAGCAATCTATGAGGAGCAGTGGTGGCTGGCAAGGGCAGCAGAGAAGCTGATCCTGCACGCCCTGTGCTGCTACGGGCTGGACAGGGAGGCCGTGGTCCAGAGGATGCAGCCTGGCCTCGAGGAACACACAGTATGGCTGATCCACGGCCTCATCGATGTCATTGTACAACGGTGCAGCCAGGAGGCCTGGGCGCTGCTCTACGCCAACACAGAGGGGGAGGAGGATGAGAGCCCTGCGGCCAGCCCCCGCCCCACTGCCTCCCGGGGGGGCACCCCAGGCTCCAGCCTGGCCTCCCCCAGCAGCCCTGCCGGCTCCGACGTGGAGGCCCAGCCCAGCCCGTCGCAGGCCGCACTGCGGGAGCAGCCGCAGCAGGAGCCGGGGCAGGCGGTGGCAGCAGGTCCCTCTGCCCAGGCCTGCAGCCGCAGCCCCTCCGCTCCCGGCCGGGGCAGGGACCGCTCGCCCGGGGGGCCCCGGCGCCCCCCAAAGAGGAGGGCCCCCAGCCCCCAGGACTCTCCCCAGCCCCGCAAGAGGCCACCCCGCCGGCGGCGCTAGCAGGGCTCCATCAGCCCTTGATTCCAGGAAAGGGAAATAAATTCCTCTTTCCCTGACAGAGTCTCCGGGTGCTGCTTTCTCCCCCTTCTCATGGGGCCTTTGCCCTTTCCCCCACGCCCCACTGTGGGTGGCACCAGCCTGCTGGGGGGCACGGCCATCGCTCCCCAGAGCCCCAGGGCCCTGTTGGCACTGACTCCTCCCACAGGCAATCCTGCAGTGGCCGTGCACCCGCAGGGCAGCAGTGCTGAGGGCAGAGCGGGCAGGAGGGGAAGCTGCTTTTGTCACTGGTCCAGTGCCCTCAGCCTGCGTCCAGTCCTGCTTTCTGCCCAGTTACGGACACTTCTACTCTTCTCTGCTTTCTCTCCACTGTCTGACGTCAGCCAGGGCAACCTCTCTACAGGGAGGGCTGCCAAGGATGCCACAGGCAATGGGCAGGGGCATCCAACCCAGAGGCAAGCCTTGGAGTAACAGTATTTGGCAGGTACAGAGTGATTTCTGCTAGCCCCTACCTTGACCAAGAAAAACAAGTCCTTCAGCTTTCACCTCATGCAGGCTAGCAATTCCCTTCTCATCTGGCCAACAGAGAAAGGGATGAAGAAAGTGGGGTCATCCCAGATCACAAAACAACTCTCTGCTAGACCCAGCACTCCACTTCCGGAAGCTCCTGGCTCCTAGTCCTGCTTAAAGTTATTCATATGTCTGAGTCTCCTGAATGGGGAAGTGAAAGGTATTTTCTGTATAGGGGTGTCAGGGCCAGAGATACTTCCAACATCTTGTACAATATTTCTACTCCAGGACAAAGGTGGAGTGAGAGAAGTAATGTAGAAATACCAGCAGAAGAGGAGGCAATAGGGAGCATGAGCTTGGGAAGGTGCCGACATTGACAAGAGAGATGTGCTTGGATTTTACCTCTTTGAAGATACCATTCACATTCTCCTAAAATCCCACAGCTATGGTACCAGGAGAAGTGTCACCTTCTAAGGTGAATCCTATCAATACTAGCTGTGAGAGAAGGTATAATGATGGTTCTGTTTGTGTTCCGTTGGGTTTAGCTGGTTTTTACCCCAGGGTACATAGCTGTAGAAACCACAGTGACATCAATCTAGCTGTTGTCTTGTCCCTCCAGAGCCTTTTCAAGCCCATTTGCGGGGTATTTTGTGGGAGAGATCTGCTGGTTTTTTGCCTCTTTGGTTTGCTTTTGAAAACCAATGCCTGCAGCCAGAAAGTACTTTCCCTTTGTAAAGCTGTACAATTTGATATCTTCCAGGGATAAGCATAACTATTTTAACTCCTGTTGCTTTCCCACCAGCCTTTCTGTATTTATGTATGTAGTGATTCTATTGAGAGGTCTGGAGGAGCAGGGAACAACCTCTACCCAGCTCCCCACTCCCATCTAACAGCCATTTGCCACTGTTCGGCGGTGCTGAGCCACATCTCTTACACAGCATTTTCCAGCAGATACTCAGTCCCTGTCACACTTCCCAGGAACACGAGGCTATTTCCATCCTTCCCACCTTCAGAAGGAGCAGGAAGACCTGTTGCAAGTGCCAGATCCAAGAGCAGCCTGATTCCAAACTGGATCAGACACTAATCAACAATCACTGTGACTAACCCTGCCAAGCACATTCACTCCAAAATCTCTGCTAGTCTAAGAAGACTGCTGGTTATCATCATTTCTGGCCTCAAAAAAGGCTGCTCTATTTCCATTCCTAGTTCATTGTGAGTGTCAGACTATATGGTCATACGAGTAAAAATACTGAACACAACAATATTTGTCCAACTCAAAGGGAGTGCTTATCACAACATACTTCAATCACTTACCTATTGTTCAGTTAAGTAGTGGGACTGCTAACTAGTCTGCTTACCTCTGGACAGAAGGCGGCTCTACCCAGCTGTGTTCAGGGGGGGAGCAGTGTCTCTAGGCTGGACAGAATAATTCAATAATCCCTTAAAATGAACTTTTAAACTATACACTTAATGAAGTTATGAGTCACAGGAATAATTGAGAGGAAGAAAGCTTTTTAATCTTGGGTAAGAGCTAGGCATTTGAGGGGTCAATTGTCTTTAAGTCAAGATCTTCTTCACAAAATGCTGAACTCAGGGTAATATATTTTCTACTCAGAGGCTGGACCCCAGCCACAGACTGCTGCAAGGACAAGCTGTTAGGTGGGCGGCAGCCTGAGAGACAACTCCGATGCCTCAGGAGCTGCTGGGAAGCATGTACAGACAGAAGCAGGACTTTTATTTCCATGTGGCTGTTTCTGATCTAGCTTCTGGTGTCTGGGTTAATTCTTACACGTAAAATCTGTGTTTCTACCTTCAGCTATGCCTGGTGACTTGAGAAGTGTCATAGTAACTAGCAAACAGCACGAACATCTCTCAGGTATGTGAAAGATGGAGGAGTGCCCCTCTTCATTTACAGAGGTGGGTTTTGCATGGGGCTGGCGTGTAGAGGACAGGGGGCTTTGCAGTGTGGTGGTGTGCGTCGCAAACTTGGCTGTGAGCAGCTCCAGGCAGAGACTCCTCAGCATGCAGCAGGACACTGGGCACGAAGGACAGCATGGCGCTCACGGCCCTGTCTGCAAAGACGCAATGCCTGCAGCTCCATCTCTGCAAGGGGCAGTGCTGGGTGCTTCAGAGGAAGATGCTGGACCTCACCCCACCCTCTCTGGTTTGTAAATGCAGCATCAGCCTGATTTCTGCATAAGAGCAGATTAAACCTAATGGCCAGACATGAGCTTAACGTCTGAAGGTCAGGCACTTAACAAACAAGGCAAAATTACTTAAGGAAGGAAAATGACACCAAAAGCACTCCAGAAGTATTGTACAAGACATAGGAGAACATGGGAATATGAGAAACAGGGCTTCTGTCTGAACATACCACCAGATACTAAAGGACAGTAAACCTTAATAAACATATCTAGTGAAGATGCCTTAACTCCTGACTACTCTTTTTTTCTAAAGCATTAAAAATCAGTGCTACAAATATAGAACTGGGGAGATGAAAGGTAGTCTTAAAAGGCATTGCTGTCATCTAGGAATCATGCTTTTATGAATTTCCATAAATGCTGAGTACCTATTCCATTCTTGGCTTTCAAAAAAAATCTTCCCTATTAGTGAATAACAATTGTCCCTGGAAACAGATACCCACAGAAATAAAGGCCTATACAGAATACTTGGCCCAGTTTTCTCCCAAGATATTTTTAAGCCTCAAGCAATAGCTTCATTTCATCAAATGCTCTGGTCCTCTCCTCTAATTTAATTTCCAATGCAGCTGTCCATCTAGTTCACATGCTGTTCATTATAGCTTTTAAGTTTTAACAATGCTCTTGGGCTGGATGCATGAAAAAGAGAATGAGTAGGCATTTGTTGTTCTAGTGGTAATGAAAAGACTGTCCGGGCTACCCATTTTTAATTCATTTTTAAACATGAATGCTTTTGAAAAGAACAATTTGGCCATGGTTTATCTTCCCAGGTGCCTGGCTGGACAATCACATCATGTCTTGAAAAAGACTTACTTTGCTTCTACAGCATGTACACAACTTCAAGACTTGCAAGCTTATGGTAGCAAAAAAGGCCTTGGAAAACACATTTGTACACAAGTACAGAGCCATGCACTGCCTTGCCTCTCAAAACTAAATTTTTTGAGGGAATTAATTACTAACCAGGACCTATATCCTCTGAAGATAATTAGTAACCCAGTGCTCACTGACTTCAGTGGGAGTTAGTCACCCAAGAATCTTTTAAGAATAAGCAATGTTACGGCATTGCAAGATAACACCAGAAATTACTTGCATTTAATGTAGTTTGGCTTTGACCTATGTTTTCTGCGGAAAACCATAGATTTGCCACCACCCACCTATGGGAATAATCATCTAATGCTGTTGTGCTTCAGCTGGTTGAATCTGCAGGCTGAGAGGCAAGAGACATCACCTGAGATAATACGATGCAAGTGAGTAATTCACTAAATTGCTGAAGAGGATGCAGGAAATGGGCTAGGTGGGTGAAAAATGAAAGGAGGATCAGCTCATGTGAAAAATCACGTAATTTCGATGAAAGTCAATAGCTAACACTGACTCATACTAATCAACTTTCATGAACTTTCCAAAAGTAGGTATGCTATCAGAGGAACAACAAAACAACCATCTGATTTCCAAATAACAACCAAAAGTCCACTTTCAGCACAGTACTGAGCCATTCAGGATAAGAATTAAAATTTAGGAGGTTTTACATTCTGTATTCTGTTATTATCTTCCTGCTTCTGCCTACTCCATGGGGAATGCACTGCAGCCATGCAGAACAGTCAGCTAAGCGACACAGCTCCAAAGCAGAAATTCTCAGGATGAGGCAAAACAGATTCACCAGTAGGCAAAGGATTTGCATTGCCCTAAATGTTACTGGGTCAGGACCTGGCGTCAGGAACAGGTTTTAACAGAGCTCAGTCCTGCAGATATCATGTGCCTCCAGGAAATCACATTATTTCCAAATATCATTGCTTCAGCGTCTCCCCACCTCCCTTTTCAATGTAATTTAATGTTTTTTGGACATCAAGGCCTTCATGTAGTCACAGCCATTCCCCCGTGACCCAGTCTATTGTAAGATCCAGAAAAAGAGAGAACAGGGACTGGTATGATGCATGGGATAGAGGAGGTTGTGTGGGACAGGGTTCAATTTCTGCTCACTAGGAATCACAGAATCACAGAATGGCAAGGGTTGGAAGGGACCTCAGGAGATCATTTACTCCAACCCTCTTGTTAAAGCAGGCTCTCCTAGAGCATGTTGCACAGGACATCATCCAGGTGGGTTTTCAATATCTCCAGAGAAGGAGACTCCACAGCCCCCCTGGGCAGCCTGTTCCAGTGCTCTGTCACCCTCAAGGTAAAGAAGCTCTTCCTCATATTCAACTGAAACCTCTTATGTTTCAGGACCTCTCCACTTCACTAGGGCCTCTGCTGTGTAGCAGTACTGATTTTCACCTCACTACTGCGGGACGCACACCTTTCTGCCTTGGAGCAGCTGGCAGTGCAGCATCAATGTGGATGCCATTCCAAGCCATTGAGGCTGTGTGGTGGGAGGCAACACTTGTGTACAGTGGCAAGGGGCAGAGAAGCAGGAGCACTCAGACAGTCAGACACCAGACTTAAGTGGAAAACAGATATTTACAGCCAACATGCAGCTTAGGAGGCTGCTCCTGCCCCGATCCTGGCTCTTCACAGCCTCTCAAATAAGGCATGTTTGTGTGTAGCAACATTGCAGCAGTCATCAGGCAAACTTAGATGGGGCCAAATACAATACACCACCTAGGCACAGTATCACCAGGTAGGTAGAAAGGACCAGCACTGAGAAGCAAATCTGCCATCACACCTGCTCCAGCCTAGTAGGCTGTGTAAAACACCCCCTTACTCACTTCTAAGTTTCACACAGACTGCTCATTGCTTCGAAGTTTTGCAATGAGGTAAAGTATCACAGAGCGCTGTCTTGCAATTGAGCTCCATCTTCCTGCTAATGAGGTGGGTAGACACCTGTCTAGTGCAGATGCTGACAAATAAAACTTCTTATTTCATTCTCCCCTACCGTTCTAAGTAACACACAGCACAGGGAGAGAGTTCAGAAGCTAAAGTCACACAACAGCCAGCTAACAGGTTTCCTTTATGGCCTTTTCAGAAAAAGGGTGGAGTGGCAGAGCAGGAATTTGAAAGGTTCAGAAATCACAGTCAGCTTCTGGACATATCATTTTACCCTTGCTTCCCACCTTACTTCTCTCTTCCATGTAGTGAGAACTTTGGTGGCTCCTCATCAGGACTGGCTCCAGACCCTGGGTCAGTCCAGTGTTGAGCTCCACAGAGTTGCAGCAATACTGACAGTCACCAGGCTCTGCAGCAATATTGGTAATTTTGTGGAAATGACACATGATAGGAGAGCACTAAAAGACACTTGCTTCTCCTGCAAGTGTCAGTCATTTAGATAGCTTCAATATTTTGAGGCCATATGATGTATCATGTGACAAGGAAAGCTGTCAAGCTGATGATTTCCATTTTTTCTTGATCAAGAAGCTAAACACACTTTCAGGGCTTAGGCTGTGCCAGAAGAGGGTGGTCTTAAATACTTCAAAGACTGAAGATTAATTTGCCTTAAAGAACAAAAAATAGGCTTATCCCTGGTTTCCCAATGAATTTCTTGTCCAGCATTGCCCATATATTTGTTTCACCCTGGCCTCTCTCTGCATTTTCAAACTTTTGTAGTTGTGCATACTGCATTCCTATCACAGAGGAACAAAACATGATGAAATCTGTCACTGTCAGGAATAGAAGAGCTGAGAACTAAATGAAATAGCTACACAGAGCCTTACCCAAAAACGTATTAAAAGATCCAGGCCACCATCATTGTAAGTAAAAAGAAACACAACCTTTCTTTGCTGTGCTCCTCATTTTTTGATCTTAATTGGCAGACGGAGTGACAAACATCTCTCTGTTGCAAGGGATCCCGAATTTATCTGAAAAAAGTAAGCCTCTCAGCCTGTTCGACCTCTCAGTTTTCTACCTAAACTTGTTTAAGGTAGAAGGGTTCAGACACAGGTCCACCTTTGTCTGTCATGTGATCACAGTTTACTCAGTTTCAGGACCCATGAACTCTTCCAGGCTGGAACACTGCTTAGGTTGTCTTTGCCCTCCCTCTATCTGGAGCAGAAAGACTAAACAGAGGGAATGCAGGAGCACATTGGGTGTTCTGAGCAATTCAGCTGGCGGCTCCATTAGATTCCTTCTCTACCCATGCACGATACCTGTACAGCCCAATGCAAACAAAAAAATAGTGATGACCACCTGTGAACACAGCCAAACACACAGCAGGAGGAACAGCCTGCCTCCAGTACCACTTGACCACTTTGGACATAGTGCTGTTAAAGGCACCTCTTTTTGTCATGCCACAACCTGTGCTTCCAGCTCTCAAGTAAGACAGCAGAGTCTTGACCCCAAAAGCTTTCATTAACAAGAGCTCTTTCAGTGGTGGATAGCAGAATCAGACACATAAATTTTCTGTTGTTCCTATCAATAGAAAACTCAGGTCACACTTGATCAGTACAACAGGAGTGATGTTTTCCCAATTATCATTAGAAGGCACAGTTCTGTCTTCATCTGTGATGCACAAACACCACTCTGAAGTTTCTGGCACTCTCAACCAGCAAGCCAAGACCTAACTGGCACCCATTCCTTGTCCTTGTCCTTGAATACCACCTATACCTGTCTGCCTGGGTTTCTAAATTTGAAAAATAAAACTGGACAAAGCAACTTACATCCTGACTGTTTGTCACTGTTAGAAACAATACAAATACTACAAAGTAGTATAATGCACACCACATCAAGGACACAGCCATCCAGTGGGAAGTAATGGACCTACCATGTTGTTTAACTGAAGCAGGAATGGGATGTGTATGCTCTAAAACTGCTGTGTAAAAGGATGGTTGCTATGAAATCAAAGTCTGACCTGTTTCTTAACTGACAGCATTTTAATGAGTTTCAGATTATACAATAAAAGAAAACAGCATTCTCTGTATTTCTACCAGAGTTGAGGCATTTTCCTGTGCCTCTTGCTGGGGACTTGAAACTTCCTCAGCTTTCACATTTTTTTTGGTGGCACAGTCTCCGTATTGCACATTAGAGAAAGGGATGGATGAAGGATGCTATACCCAGAGGCAGTGGGAGATCTGCAAACCATTTGCCGAGGGGCACTTATTCCTTTGAAAGATTTAAACAGAATAGGCTGGTCCCATTAAATCTGACAACTAGTCACTGTTTCCCAGCAGAAACTGACTCCAAAAGTTTTGTCAGAAACCAGTTTAGTGGAGAAATAATTATCCTACTTTATATCTAGACAGAACTGCTTAAAACTCTCTTTAACCCAAGAATTTTTTACTTAAGCTCCTTCTTTATATATATATATATATATATATATATATATATGTAACCTGGATGTCACTTACACACATTTACTTTGTGTTAAAGATGATCATGCATTCTCCCATTGGTTTCTATCAACTGTGTTCATTCTTTTCTCTCACATAAAACTTCATGTAAACATCCTTTCTGTCAAAGCTCAAAATCTTAAAAGGGGCTGTAGCTTTCAGCTGATGAGGTTTTTTACAAACCTTACACTGAAACTTGTTTTATCTTTCCATTTTTAAGAGGGTAAGTGCATCCTACCAATGCTATTTGCACTTCTGCAAATAGCAGATTCCAATGTAGCTTGAATGAAAGCACAAAACCCCTGTTAAAATGCCACCTTAAGAGCTCCACAACCTATATTCAGTCCCCCACTTTTCCCTGGGACAAGGCCTTGTGTCTCAGTTCCAGCACTTCAAAAATGGGAATGTCATCCCTGTGTCCCAAAAGTGGGAATGTCATCGTGCAGTGAACAGGAGGATGAGTAGGTTGGACACTGCCACGGGGCTCAGGGCACAAAGGTACCATGCAGTGCTGCGCTAGACACACCGGCGCCCAGCAGCTCTATAGCCGCAGAAGGCCGGTGGTACTTTTGGTGGTAGATCAAGCCAGGCACAGAGCTACACTGCTTCCCATTTTTAAACCCATCTGGTAATTCTGAACAGCTCTTCTCACGTTCAGCATGGGCTATCTAGTATTGTGAACACCAAAGACGCAAGTGCTGGCTTCTCATCTTTAAACAAATGCTCCTCTGCTTTATAATACACTGTGCTCTGAAAAAAAAAGAAACCTGAATGCTTTTTTATGAGAAACTTTTGAAAGCTCTGGGCAGCATGTGTGGGTTAAATGCAGGTGGTCCAGGTACAGGCTGTAGCTCACCATGGGGAGTTTCCAGCACAAGAAAGTTGTAAATAGCTCTTTACTACTTATGGATGTCTTTCTGGAATACTGTTTAACTTCCTCTTTGAAAGAAAAGCCCATTTTCTCAAAATGCTGTTGTTGCAGAGGATGCACTTTTGTGTAAATGAAAGTCAAATGACTTCTGAGTTTGTATTTGTAATTTTTAGTGACAAAATGCAATTAGGATCTGTATATGTAAATGCTAAGGCACTCAGTTATGCTTAAGCTTGTGTGAATATATAATCCTCTTACAGTCTAGATGATTTAATAGTCACTCTACTGAATAACAGTGCTTCTTTCCCCACAGGTAACACAGCTGAATACTACAGTCCACAGAAACAGGATTTAACTGGTTCGGAGGCCTTAAACTGAAACAGAGTTGGAATGATGCCACTTGGAAAAAGTTATCTTTTATGCACAAAATATTTATCATTTCAACCTCACCAGACACTTATGCAGAGACAGCTCTCTGAGAAGAGAGTTCTGTGCACAGAAGTAACACAAATCAAATTAGTGCACTGAAGCTAAAGAGGACACGTTTAATCTCATCTCTCAAAAGTTCTTCAAGAAGTCATTAAAAAGTAGTCCTATCTTTTTAAAAAAAATCTCCCGAGGAATGACTAGAAAAATATGACAATGAATTCCCAAGGGCAGAAGTCCCAGAGCTCCATTCAGAGTTAGAATATGGTATCACCACCCATCAGAATTATCTTTTTAAAATTCACCAGCTCTTTAAAAAGATGGAAAAACTACAGAGTACATAAATGCTTTTTTGATTGCAAATCCTGTCGATGCCCTGCATGATTCCAGTGACACTATGTCATTCACTTGGAAATGGGCACCAATGAAGCTGGTAGCTACTTCAAGAAGCAATACACAGGTTATTGCATAGCAGTGCAAAATCTTAGTGTTTCTCATTTTTATATAAACTGTTTTTTAAAAAAATGTTCTCAAGAGAAATCATATGTCTACAGATTTTTCATACAGACCAAGTCTCCTTTTTCCCTCCAAAACTAATGGACAATTTTAATCCTATCTTATTCTATCACAGTGCTCGTTCATGCATGCAGAGGTATCCATAATGCAACACTACTCAAGGAGAGCAATAAAGACCTCGGGAAGTTTTCCCTCAAGCCCAAATGCATTTTTATAGCTCAAAAAAATGGATTTATTATTTCAAACTAACTGTAGCCTAAATTTCTAAAACTTAGGTTTTCCAGCATTTTCTTGGAGGAAAACAGCCACAGAACTAAGAGGCCAACATGTTCAGCCTATGTAGCGTATGGGGAGCAACATGCAGCAAAGAGGTATGAAAGCAACGTAGGGAAAAGGAAGGGTGACCACTCATAAGGAATCAATAATATTTCAGTGCCTTGCAGTACTTTTCATGATGGGATTCCCTAATTTTCTTTTCCAATTCTTTCCCACTAAACCTAAATAAAATATTCTGAAGAAAAAAAAAATTGCCTTGGGAGATTTCCTAAAAACTGCCTCTTTGATTTATTCTTGTTGAGTTTTTCTTCAGATGCAAAGAAGTTCTAGAATAGTTGTAATGGAAAAAATGACAGTCTATGCACAAAATATTTGTCATTTGAAGCTGAAAACACTCTTAGAAGGAGACAGTTCTCTGAGAAAAGCTGTGTGCACAGAACTGCCTCCATATATTCTGGATTCCAGTGTTTTATTTTCTCTTTCAAATAGCAATATTGTATTCTACTTTTCCGTTTCAAACCATAGTGCACTATTAAAGTTGTGCATTTCCTATTCTTATTTCTAATTAATATTTAATTTTTTTTTCTCAACACTGCAGTATCTGGCATTGTTTTACACTCTCAGCTTTCTCCCAGAGAAGTGACAAGTTTCTAGCCTTCACAACTCTAGGTAAAACTCAGTATATCAACAATGCTAGTTTAAAACCCAGGAGGCATGCCGGTACAGAAAGATTTTTTTTTAAAGTCATAATTTCAAGTACCTAGTTCATGATGGTTAATAACTTGGGATCAGCAATCTTGAAACAACTGAACTAGAAGTGATCAGCTGAAGTGAGATTTTTAAAAACATAAGTTTATGCAGGGAATTATTAAAAAAAATCAAGCTCCATTATTGCTTTAAATAACAGCTCAGGTCTCTGAGCAGACATCTAGATCGCTACTTTATTGGTTATGTGAAAGAGTCACAGATAAATGAACAGCAATTTAACTTAAAAATGACCAAGGAATTCCAAACCAATTAGGGCTGGAAGATGCTCCATCAGTGGCAGCTTTTACTGAAAGCACTTTCCCAAATTTCCCATGGCATTTTGATTTAAAGGAATGATGGTTTTTAGAGTTTTCCCACTGTAAATATTCAACTCAGTTAAGCAAAAGAAGCAGTACTACAGCCTGACATAACAAGCATTTGTCCAAATTGCAGTGAAAATAAAATGCAGAAAAAATACACACCAGGAATGCAATTGAACTTAATGGTTCATCATTTGCTCCCAGCTCTAAATTTCCAACACTGCTAGGAGGCTGTAACATATTTTGGGTGTTCGCAGGTCCCATTTGGTATAGCACACAGGCTTTCTCAATGGCCTGTGAGGGCCTAGAATTGCTTTGGTCCTCATTTCGCAGGCACAGAATAGAAGGTTTGGGGAAGCCAGGCAACTTGCACAGAGTTAGTGTCTGCATGGCTGTGCCCCTCACTTGCACCCATGCCACAGAGCTTTTCCCTGCAAGGGGGCCAGGAGGGCTGCTCGAGACATCGCCCCCCAGGAAGATGTCCCACTCCTGCAGATGGAAGATGGGATCACTAAAGTGCAGGCACTTCCCACTTACCAGCTGTATCATCCTCCGAGCAGAGGCAAACCCTCACCCTCCCAGTTAGCACTTCTTAGCAGCCTCTTCACGTATACTCTTGAGGATGAAGGCCTGCAGCTCCAGCTAAGACATCTGGGAGTTGCTTTACAACACCAGTCCTTGAGACTATTACTTGTGTCAAGCATTAGACTGAAGCAGTTTTGTTTATGTTTTGTAACATAGCTACCCATTTTAATAATTGCCTTTGTTACCCCAGCAGTAGAATTAAAATTGTGTGTCTTCCCTTGGTTGCTGCCTTATTCATGACCATGGTTGTATGTATGTGTTTACCACTGCATCAGCGTGCTTCTTGTTCCTCCAGGGAACTCAACAGGAGCAACCTCTGCTCTGCTTAAACCAGCTGAGCAAGATGATCCCCAGACTTGTATTCCTGTTGCCCCTGGCAATTTTCTGTCTCGTGGCTTAAAATTCCCTTTAAAAGGCCCTGGCAGTTTGACTTGGACATTGGAGATAGAAGGAGAAGAATAATAACAACAATAACAATAATAAGGCAAATAATTTTCGTCTGGTTTTGTTGCAGTCAGCTGTAGGGCTGCTTCTTCCAAATGAAGCTATCACTACCAGGCATGCAGAGGAAGATGAGCCAGTTGGCAGCACAGTCACACTGCAAACAAGTGACTGGAAGGTAAAGGAGAAGTTGCAAAAAAAGAGGGTTCTTGGACAGGGGTGTATTAGAGTTTTTTTCCTAAACTTTTCATTAAATATCCATAGCAACCATGCATTATGTTGTCTTCTGTACAAAATGGAAGGTATAGAAGACAAACGGATTAAGTGACTTGGTTTATTAAGGAAAGAGTTTGTCTGCAATGCATTAAAACTTTGTTTCTGTGTTCATAATCACTTGCAGATTAACACTTAGTAAAACTTCCTAATACCATGTCTGTAGTTTCATGTTTATGTTTGTAAGGTGATCAATAAATACAGCTTGGTAGCCTTTCATTAGGGGTTTAAAATTAGCAACGCTTTTTTGTTAAACTGAGTGAATCAACTCTTTCCATTTTCATTGTACCTCAGAAACAAACTTTAATGATGAAAATCTACTAAAAATTGTAGTACAAACTGGTGAAAGAGAAAGGCGTAGTCTTTTTAGCAGCATGGGCGGTATTCATTGACAGGGCAAGCATGGTCCCAGTAAGTCCAGACCGGTTTTGAAAAGGGGTCAGATCTGAGTTGAGTGGCGGATGGGAAGAGGCTTTCTTTGCAGCCTTGTCAGAGGGGGTCTGAGGAGAGGCATGGTGGAAATCCAGAAGGAATCGTCAAGTAGTACATGTTACTGCACAAACAATATGTTAGAGCAAGTATCTCTGTAGCAAATTCTAAGGGAAAGTAATATTATTAAAAGGTTACTTGCCCTGAGAGAGGCTTATTAGGAATATTTGCCAAATGGAAATGGGCGCTTGAACCATACCCAAGCACAGTGATGGAGATTGCTATCTCATCTGTTGGCAGTTTCATCCCTGCAATGGCCAGATGCCCAAGCGAAACATCACACAGGGGCATAATTCTCGTAGCTATGTTGTCACTTAATATTACAGTGTGACCAGTGGTCTCATAAAGACAGGCAAAAAGTGCTGACTTTTACAAAGGATGTGGATTCTTCCAGCAGCCATTTCTTCATGGCTCTGCATAAAATGTTAATGCCATGACATTTGTCAAAGGCTTAAATCATCCTAATGAAACAGGAACAGTTACTGAACTAATTCATTCCAGCATGTTTCACTGCAGATCTTTTATCAGTGGTTTTAAGATAATGAAATTACAATATGAAAAATGTGTTGTTTTCTAGTGAGAATTAACCGTATGCAGTTTTATCTGTTTATTTAAGAACTTGTCTAGTCCCCATCATTATTACCTGAACTCAGCCTCAGTATTTAGAAACAGGAATTATTTGTATTTCTTTCACAGATCTTTTTTTTCCTTAGCATGTAGGTGAAATATTTCAGAATTACTTCAATGGAGGGAGAGTCAATGAGAATAGGATTATCCCTAAATATTCAGAGAACTCCCTAAACCACTAAAAAACTATAGTGGGCTGGAAAAAGACATTCTGGCATGATTTCAGGTATCTTTAGTTTCATGCAGTGTATGATTAAGCAAAAGCCAATGCATTTGGGTAAATAAAGGAACAAAGACTGAAAGAGGAAAAGCTAATAAGGTGTGTTTTTTCCTGTCCCTCTGAACTTGCACAAAACTTCTGAGAAATTAATGCATTCACATGGGCAAGTTAAAAACCACATGCCTGTCTGCTACTGCTTCAATGAAGTATAAGGTAATAGGAATTATTTCATCATGAATAAGAAGATGCATCTGAAGTTCTTCTCCTTTTGAGTAAGAGTTGAACAGGCCCCTATTCCAAGATATTTCATGCCAAATTACTTTGCTATTAGTAAGGTTTTTTTGCTTCTTTTTTGTTTTTCTTTTCTATGCAAAAATACACTTCCAGAAATTCTTCAGGGCACTGCTGAGATCAAAACATGGGAAACCCTACTAAAAAGGTCACTTTTTATCAAATAACAGCAACAGTTACAACAAAGGTTTTTACCAAAGTCTTTGGTATAACAAGTTCTTAATTGAAAACCATGAAAATCTCCAGAATGAGAACAGATGGAAGGCCCCTCTAAAATAAGACCATCACAGTTTTACTCCCAGCCATCTACGTTCCTCTTGGTGAGTCTGCCCGATTCCTATCTGTGAAGCTCAATGTCAACTAAAATGCACCAAGAAAAGCCAGCAGCCCATAAATGTGTGCGTATACGTGTTCATAAATGGGAGTCGCAACTAGTTTTACGTGTGTGTGTTTATATATATATACATGTATGCACACGAATATATATACACATGTATCTATAAATATTATATATGCATTTAAAAGAGTGTGTGTGTGTAATTAAAGTTACAGTTACACATACTGCTACATACCATTACGAATATCAAATCTGCTTACAGAAATTTGTTATAAGGGCTGGGAGGTGTGAGGAAACCACTGCACGATTGCTACATAGACTCTCAAAGGTGAATGTTTAATGAAACGGCCACAGCAACCTATCAGAATAGTTACAGGAAAAGAAGTCCACTGGGCTACAGTAAGAGACAAGGGAGAACCTGACACAATGAACTGGTGTCCATGTCATGCCATTACACCATCCAGTGGGCCCTAGTTTCTGTTGGTGCCACTACTGATGTAGGCATTGCCTTCGGAGGAAGGGATTCTTCCTACAGTAAACATGGAGTCAGTTGAATGAATTACTGTGGAAACAGACGCTCTGCTTTTCACTTGCAGAATGCTGAAAGTCGGCTTTCCAGGACAAGTGGTTGTAAGGCAAGCACACAAGTAATACCAATGACCTCGTCTCTGAGATGAGCCCGCTGGGCTGCCTACTGAACAGGTCAGCAGCATCACCTCAGGCACGCCAGCTCCACAATCTGCACATCAAGCGTGTGGCAGAGTCAGCAGAGGAAACAGAAGGAAAGATGACCACAGTGCCGGATTTAAGTCAGTTTGACCTGCTGATCCACACCTGAAAATCTGGGTCACTCTTTTTCGTTCTGCTAGGCAGATTTCTAAAAAAAACCCCATGAGTATGTCTCCATCCATCATCCCACAGCTCCCATTGTTGATCTCCCTCTCACTTACCACTGGCAAACCCTAAATCTTACTTAGAAGACGATATCTTTAATCTCAGACCAAGTGAAGCATCTTTCTTGATCTAAGACTTACAGTGGAAGAATTAAATTAAATCCCTCCCTGCCCTGACCTAGCTCCTAAATCTTACAAATTGCAAATTTCCCTCCTGATTTACTTCCACGGACTTTCTTGGAAAACAGATTATTTTATTTCTACGAGTTTAATGTCCAACAACTTCACCCTTGGCATGTCTCAAGAGATTGTTTAGATTGACTTACACTGAAGCAGCAGGTCAAACTCTTGAGTAACACTGGTATTATGTCAATGAAAGACAGTAGTCAAGTGATAAACTATGAAGCAAACTCCTACCCTTGCCTGCTGCCTAAGTAAGAATATATATCATTTCTCACTACTCTGCCAGACTTCTGTATCTAAGAAGTGCTGCTCTGCTGAGTTTTAACATCTTGTTTTAATTTGCATAAGGATTGCTGCTATCCCAGAGCTGTATAAGAATTTCAAACGCTTTTGCAGAGTAACTGAAATGAATGCAAATGCCTGCATTTGCCCAAAGGCATTGAAGTCCTCACTCAGGGAATCCGTACACCAGCCATGCCAGGTGTGGAGCAAACGGTTTACTGCCTGCATGAACATACCACTCAATACATGCCTACGCTCATGCAGTAGCTGCTAGTGCCACAAGACTCTGGCCATGAGGGAGCCCTGTGGAGATAAAGGGCACCTACGTGGACATTATTCATGCTCATGCTGTTGGGTTTTCCATCTCTGAATGGAAAACTCACGTTGCCAAGTGAGTTTTGTGAAGCTTGAGGCTGGGAATAGCTCCTTCCTGAGATCTTTAAGACAACACTCAGGTGCTATGAACTCATGTAGTTATAAGTTTGTAGGCATGGAAACTACTTTTTAGTCACACAGACTTCAGATTTAACACACTTCAGATGGCTGCATCTGGTCAGTCAAATTAAGCCTTGTATAAATAAGAGAGCATACAGGCTGCAGCTTCTCTTCTGAAGCAGTAGTGCTAAACGCAGATAGGTACCACTAGCGCAGATTGATTCACAACAGAACAAAGTGTCTAGGCAGTTGGATAAATCATGATAGCTTTTGAACTGGGTTTCTATTTTTATTTTTTTTAAATCATTCCTATGCACCATAAGCCACAGCCAATTTAACCTGAGTGCAAGCATTTGTGTCAAGATGAGAGTGCCAAACCCTGCAAAGAAGACTGAACAAGCAAACGAAGGAGAAGGCAGCACTGAGGGAAACCCCCACAGCTGCACAGGAAGCCTCACTCCCAGCCTTGCAGCAGCTTCTTCCAGCCATGGTTCGGCACTCCCTCTGTCCTTGGCAAAGCAGCTCAGCACCTGCTAAGAAGCAACTTAATCCCACATGATTCAAAATGGAGTTAGGCAGTGCAAAACCGAATTCTTCTAGCAGAGTCCACAGTTGCGTATGGCACTCTGCACCCTGCACACAGAGGATGTTAGCTTGCTCAAGCCAGAGAGTTTAGCAAGACGAACTTAATTTCTGACCCTCCCCAGTCGTCTTCTCCTAGGAGGCAACTCCCTTGGGATACACAGTGAGGAAATACTCTTCTAAAGACTGGCGTTACCTCTCCTCCCATATCTTTTTTTAACTAAAAGTTATAAAGTATCACTCTTTAAAAAGTAATAAATAACATAATAATAATAATAAATACAATAAAAATAATAAGGATAATTGGAGGGGGGAGGAACAGAGACGGTATATTCTAGTTGCTAGATGAAACAGAGTTTAAGAAGATTGTCTAGATGAAGAATGAAAAAAAAAATCTTTTATTTACAATTTTTCTATGCTTTTGAAGTTGGAAACAGATCTCTATTACCAAGATCTTTGCTTGCAGAAGCAGTAGATTAAGTAAGTGAATATCTAGTGGAAGAAAATTGCTCACATACACATACAAAACTTGGGCTGAACTGTGAACAATCAAGTGCCAGAGTAACTTCCACGTGTGGGCGCTGGAACAGATTGCCGTTTCAGCAGAATTCAGTCCCTGCTAGTCACATTTCAGTGTTGCCTAACACACAAGACACAAAAACGCCTATAGCTATCCTGATCTTACAGTGGTGGCAGAAAGTGAAGTGAATACAATCAAGATTAATCAAGCTGAAAAGGAAATGAATCAATTAGAGGCTGGGCCTTCCCATCACCCAGGAGTGTGCTTGTTACACTCTGTGTACCTGCAGGGCATGCAGAAGGCGTGGACACACTGCATGTGCACAGTAACTGACACATCACACAGTGCAACAGGTAAGAAGAGCTGCCTTAACTTTGAACATGTCTTCTGTTAGAGGCAGTCCTTTTCTGAAATCCAGATTTGTGCCTGTAACTGTCAGGAATCAGAGAGTTCTCCCACCTAAAGTCTTCCTTCTTTCTACTACACAACTCTGGTAAAAAAAAGGTCTACATGTCAAGCTTGGGGATGCTTTACATCTAAATTTGTGGTTGGCCCTATTTTAGTAGTTTTCCAGCACTGGCTTTTCAGTCGGAAGTCTCCAGTGACTCAACAATAAATGCAGAAAGTATTTTAAAGCTCTTGAAGCCTTCCTCTTTCTATTTTAATTTTGTAGGGTGGGACATGACTGCCCATAAATAATGACATATGACATATCAAAGAGTAGCTGTCAGCTCCTGCAGGAGCTCTCTACTGAACTAAAATGATGAATAATGCAAAGTAATAAAAATAAAACATCTGAAGGGGGAGGCTGTATCTAAACTGCAGAATCCAGAAGTGCAGCCCGGTTCTTGGATGGGGATGTAATGCTGACCATTTCAAACTATTTTGGGTTGCAAAGCGTCCTGCCCCAGCATCGGCACAAGCATGGCTTCAGGTGGGAAGGAAACTCATCTCTGCTGTCACTGGAGTGAAGCCTGCAGGACAGAGGAATGGGACCTCAGTTGCTCCACAGAAATAAACTGCGGTGCAGGTGCAACATAACCTCTTTAGGTTAGAAAATACTTGCAAGTGTGTCATGTATCTGTTGTGTACTGATTGCTCTGTCTATGCATGGCATTTGTAAATAAACATGGAAACACTTTCGCAAATGATTGTGTGTTGAAGGTAAAGGCAGAAGGGGTGGGTAAACCTCAGGTTCCTGCAGCTGAAGAGCTCTAGTGTGGTTGTAACTGATAGGCCAGAAATAGGCCAAATGTGTGCTATTTATTACCTTCATCAGACTCAGCTAAGCATGAGTAACTGTTCCACATTCGTGGCTGGGGAAATGAATGGCCCTTGGCTGAAAAGAAAGGCAGATATTAGAAGAAAAGCCAGCATGTTCCAGTATGCAAGTGTTTATGCTAGAAGACAACCTTTAGAAGAGAAACATTTTCTGAAATCCTGTTTGGCCACTCAGACAGAATGGGTGTAGAATATTTGTTCATGGTAATACAAAAATATTAGATCAATTAGCTCAGCATTTCCAGTTTGAAGGTACTATTCTCTACAACCGAACATTACAATACCTGCATTTCAACAAAAGCACAATTGCTTGTATGGGGCTGTTGGAAAGTACAGGTTTCTCTAACACTGTTTAGATTAGCTGTCATTTTCTGCCTCAACCATGGGAATCATTCCATGGGAAAAGTCCCCACTGACAGGAATAGCTGTTGAACGGCCAATCTTCTGCTGGATCTGCATGCAGGGTGGATACACCCACTAGAAACAAAACCAACAATCGTACCCAGAGCCCCAGCTCTCAATCAACTTGAATTCCAGACAAGAGTCTTGCTGCAGTGAATCCTTTTACATTTTAAAAGAGGGGTCAGTCTGACTCCTGGCACAGGCAAAAACTTAAAAGAGAACAATGTCACCTTAGGTAGAAATGAGTATGCCAGTGCAGAACTGGCATTCCCAACAGCATGGGAGATGTACAGCACTCTCTTCAGGAAAGCTGAATGGTTAAGAAGGTCCAACATCCTTCCTCCTGGCTGAATACATGTTGACTGTATAGACTGATAGAGCTATAACCTTGTCAACTTCAGCCTTCCTCTAGTGGGGAGAAAGTGGTGTTGGCAGCAATCAGCTTAAGTGAAAGCAGAAGAAAAGCCGTAAGTTCAAATATGGGTCTCCAAGTAGAAAAGTCAAGAGGAAGCACAAGACTAAAAAAAGTTCTGTCCTCCTTGGATTTGCATAAAAGATGATATTACTGGTTTTGCAAATTTGTAAGGTAATTCTCATAATCTAAGGCTTTTCATGAGACCTGAGCTTTACCAAAAAACTGTAGATTAAACTCTTCTCTGTTTTGATGTTTCTATAACCATAGCAAGCTCATAAAACATAAGCACCACACAGCTGCTCACTCACTCCCCCCTCCCAGTGGGATGAGGAAGAGAATTGGAAAAGAAAATCCATGTGTCAAGATAAGAAAAGTTTAATAATGGAAATAAAATTAAGTAAAATAGTAGTGGTAATAATAATACTGTTACTAGTAGTAGTAATAATAATAATAATATACAAAGCAAGTGATATACGATGCAATTGCTCACCACCTGCCAACCAATGCCCAGCCTGTCCCCCAGCAGTGATTGCAGTCCTTCCCCCACCCACCCTCCCACCCCTATCCACTCCCTCCAGCAAACTCCACCCAAGCATAACATCACATGGTGTGGAATAGTCCTTGACTGGTGTAAGCCCTGCTCAGCAATAACTAAAACATCAGGGTGTTTTCAACATTCTTCTGGTACTAAATCCAAACCACAGCACTATGCCAGCCACTAGGAAGAAAATTAACTCTGTCCCAGCCAAAACCAGGACAGGTCCCCTTCCAACCCAAACTATTCTATAACAGTCTGCCTTGACTTGAGAGACTTATCCCCATCAGTATCTTTAAAATTTCTGCTTTAAAGCTTGAGGAAAACGTCTAGCTATTTTCTAACCAGTTCATTTATGTAACAGTCTTGTCATGGTTTGTATTGGCTTGGGTAATAGGACCCAACACAGCTTACCTACTGTCTTTGCCAGTAAAACTCCATTAAGGGACTAACCAACCAAATTCCTAACACACCTTTTCTTGTTGCTTAACAAAGGGAAAGAAAACTGATCTGGTAAAAAAGCTGGAATCTGGGGTAGGTCATTCATTGGCCCTGCTCCCATTAACTTCAGTAGCAATAGAAGAGGTAAATTAAATGTAACTTTTCATGGTCTTGACTTTCCCCAGCTTACTATCATTATCACCTATTTAATGCTGCCTGTAATTTAGCACCAGAAATCTCATGCATGGGAATCACAGAAGGATAAATGCTTCCTTTTCATTGCAAGTTGCATTTTCAGATTCTAGAAAGTATTTTTTCTGACTTCATTTTATATTCTGAAACTTCTTGGGGAAAATCATGCTTAGCTGTAATCCTGCCTTGGATTTAGAAAGGGTTCAATGTTGCTATTTTGAACAAAAAGACTCCAACTCAATGTTTTCCAACAAATTGGGGTGTAATCTAAATGAAGAGTCCAATTTAAAAAGGGTATTCAAGTGATCCTAGCAAGACAACATAGCTGGCCAAGGACAGCATGGCAAAACAGCTGCCGCAAAACAAGTGCATGACTTTTGCTGGGGTTGTTCCTGGCCAAGCTCGCTGATTCTCGGGGCTGTGGAGGGTGAGGAAACCTCTCATCCCCCAGACACCATGCAGGTGCCAGTTCATAGCTAATCTCTTTCTTATTCCAACACTGTTTTCACCTACACAGTACAAAACACTGTGTAATATTTAATTAGAATGTCATTAATGCAGTGTTATTTGGATGCTAAGGCTCTTTTTTAATTGATTTGGTGTCTAGTGACCTTTAACTGTTTTTTTAAGTCCTGAGTTGCATCTCATTACCAAAAGACAGGAGGAAATGGAGGGGAAACCATTAGAAGAAACTGAAGAAGGGCTTGAGGAAGAGATTAACAACATGCACATGAATTTGACAGTTCCTAAAACACCCACTGGAAAAACAGCTGAGCCATTTTATTTATTGCTGACTATTAATACTGTTGCTATTGCAGCTGGACTTAAGAACCACTGAAAACTGTTGAAGATTCTGAGAAGCCACAGTAAGCATTTTTTCTTTAAAGACAATCCCATTTGATTTATTCTGAAGAATGAATTAAGTGAAGTGGGCTCACTGAGTGGTATGCAATTTGGCCTTTTGATTAGGTGCTTGAAAAAAGGTAGTGCTTTGAAAATGTTGGTGTAAGGCCTTTTTTCCCTGCATGGAACATGTCTGCATCTCAGCATACTGAAAGAAAGCTAAAGATATTGTCTGACCCAAAGCATGTGCATCTCTGATATGTTTTGTCCACAATACAGTGGTACTACTACAATTTCTTCTCCATCTGTACACTTGCTATGGTAGGGAGGAGCTTTCATTTAGCAATTAGAGCAGGGGTGTTTACATTTCATTCTCAGCTCTGTTACTGACTCATTAATACACTGTTTCTACATCATGCACATATCTGTGTTGCAAAGGGTGAGTATCTTCATCTTCTAGGAAATGTTAAGAAATATCAGATTGGACTGAGCTACGTTAGAGTTCTGTATATCTCACTTTAAAATTCAGCTTGTCATTAACTTCAGAGAAATGTTGAGCTATACAGAGTAGGTTTTATCATGGTCTTTAGAAGATTAGGAAACAGAAATTCCTAGGGTTTACTGCTAGGACTTCAAGAAAATGCAACAGACAGCATCAATCAGCAAGTCAAAGTTGGATGGTGAATTTAACCAAGGCATAAAGTAAGTAAGGTTTAAATTTTTGTCTGGTGAAACTGCAGGGTGGCTTACTAAAGAGTAGCAATTTTATCTATTGTAACTACAGGAGCTTTAATTTTCTTGCCAGAAGAACCTATATTCTTCTAGTATGCATTACTACCATTCAAGAATCCTGTTGCCTAAAGTGGATACATCTCACAAATCAAAACTTCAGGGAAGAATAAAAATAGCCAACCTTCATGAGCAGAGCTAGTACAACACAGTCATTAAAGTAATGCAGTTATACATAGTGACATTTCTAATGACATTTGTTCCAAAATCCCCAAAGAATTTACCAAAAGAAAAGAATAAAAATTCTATATACCCTCCTCTGAGTTCCTTTTATTTTCCTCAGAAGAATTCCACATGGGCTATTAATATTTGCATGCAACATAAACATTTTGTAGCTTTTAATAAATTACTGCTTTAATTTATGCATTGTTTTTAGAATACTCCTCTATACTGCTCTCTAATTTCTTTTACAGTCAAAACAATGAAGAGGACATTTATACTCTGTAGACACATGTGCTTCTACGCTAATATTTACTCATAAATGTAATATGAATTATACAATAATCTTATACATTCCAGGTAAATTATAGTAGAAAGTTAGAAAATGGCATACAAGTCTTTTTTGTGTATAAGACCACACCAATGCCATGTGAAAACTTGTCTGAAGAGCCTTCCTGTCATCCAAAAATAGCTTAGCACTTACCATCCATATATACAGCCCACTCTCAGATCAGAGAAAAAAAATCCCCAATACCCGATTAGAGAACTGTCTTTCATTTTACATGAGGTTTAGAAATATATGGGGGCAACAAAACTTGAATGAGAATCTTGCACAGCCCTTGACATAAGTAGGCCATCTTTAATAAAATGATATAGTGAGCATGAGGCCCTGTGCCAAAATCTTGACTTGAAAAAGCAAAAAATGTCAACTTCTTCCTCTTCATCAGGGACTTATAATTTCACAGCTGCACTTTCAGTTTTTAAACGAGGGAGTCACTTTCTCCCAGCCTTTTCTGAATTTGATTAATAGATAAACAAAAGTTTAAAAGGTAGGAGCGGAGATACTCAGCTTATGGGTAGCACAGTATTTAAAAATAGCTGTGGCTCAGGGAAGTTCATGGAGATAAAAGAGGGGAAGAATAAGGTCTGATCCTGCATCCAGAAAACAACTGGGAATATTGTCATTTGCTTAGTTAAAGTATAAGATCAAATCATTACATGACACTTCTACAGAATGCCAATGTATTCACAATAAAATATGTTTATCTTAACAACAGCAGAAACTTAAAGGTAATTATATAACTGTGATTTGCTTCAAGATTGGCTTATGTAGCAACCTTACTAAAGCCATATTCTCAAAGTCATATGCACCCCAGCATGCAGACAAGGTTCATCAGATAGTAGAAAACGATCTGTCCCTGTGTTCAGTGAATCTCAGGTCAAAGAGCTCATGGTATGAAGCTTGCAAGCTCAAGCCCCACTCAGAAGCAGTGTTGGAACAGGCATGCTTGTTTTTATAAAGCTAAGCAGTTGCATGTGAGAATTGTGCCCCAGGCTCAAGAAAGAGTTAATTCCTAGAAAAATCATTAAGTGCTTTTCATATGCAAGAGCGACTACACAAGCTAAGTGTTGGCATTTCGGTTTGCTGTACGGGTCACATTCAGATTTGTCTCCACATTAGAAAAGTGCTGAAGACATGTCTTCTCCACCTCTGGAGCCTGAAACACTTAGCAAATGCTCTGAGCTCATCATGCCTTGAACAGAAATCCTCCTTGAGTAAAACCACATCCTCTCTCATAATAAATCAATAGAACAGAGATCACAAGAGCTAACACTGTATCAACATTTTAGGGCAGGACTAAAACTGGTCTGATAGCAATGATCAAGCATTTTGTTTATTGGTGTTGACAGTCAGTTCCAAGAAAGAAGGTCATGGAGCTGGTTGACTTGTTTCTTTCTGTTCTCTTCCTGGTCACTCCATATTCCCAAAACTATTTATAGCAAGATGCAAGTGAGCTGAAATATTGGAACTAAGCTACTATGTTCCTTCAGTCGCAATCTCTTCATTGAACTTAAAAAAAAAAAACAATTATTTTCTTCAGATGTTGAAAAACATCTGTGTCATAAAAGCTAATGCAATAGTGGGTAAGATTGCAATCAAGGACAACAGTTCTCTACCCTCTCCATCCTCATTAAGACAACTGGAAGGCAAAACAGCTGGACTCTGTGTAGCTTTCATTTGCAGCTGGTTAGATTGGGTGGTGCAACCCCATTTCAGAAGCTATTGAGAATATGAACGTTTCAGAAGAGATCAAAGGATCGGCACAAACTACTTCCTAAATGTGTTCCACTGAAGACAGATTCACAGAGTACTTCAAATCATCATATGACCCCATACAGGATTATATGAAACCACCTTGTTTCCAGTCCATATGGTGTTACATTTAATAAGATGAGGAGCAGACTGTAAAACCGTTATCTGCTTCTGGTATAATCTAATGAAGGGTAAAGGTTTGTGTGCTGTATCCACAAACCTAGCTGTAAACTCATGATGTACTTTAGTTAGTGACTTAATTAGTCAAATCATCTCTGCCTTTGGGAAATTTTATTCTTTTATACACAGAAACTCCAGATAAAAGAAACTAAAACTCTTCTTTTTGCTTAATAACCGAAACGAGCAGAAGGACTAGTTAACAGCACCTACCTGTGTACCTTGACGCTCCTTACCATTCTAACAACTCCAGATTACACTGTCTTAAACTATAGTTATCAAAGATTCTTTTTAACTCATTAAGAACAAAATTGAAAGCAAAAATCCCAGAGTAAATTAATTTCCTGTTTGATGGCTTTGAATATTTCTTTTTTTCTTTTATTGCACACAAGCTACATCGATTTTTCTACGGTTCTTAAACTGAGAACAGAAATATTTGAACAATCAGTTCATATAGTTATCACTGATATTATTGTAATTTAACAACTTTAGGGCACTGTAATATTATAACATTTTTACTATCCACTTATTTAGCTTATCTTCATACAGAATATAGGTGACATTTCAGGTCATTTATTTCTGTAGAGATGCATTTACTAAGCTGTCCTTTATTCGTGAAAATGCAACACCAGTCTAAGACCATTCCTGGGTCCAGAAACACACTCCTTACCCCATTGTGGAAGTATTTTATTCTCTGAAGACAAAAGACTTCAATCACTAAGTAGCAGTTTGGGATAGTTGTCACAATTTCGGTTGTGGCTTGACTAGTCCTCTTCCTGTCTAGACAAAACAACTAGAGGAGAAGACAGATCTATCCCAGTATGATGGATGTATGTATGAACTGTTGTATCTCACAATTTGATTTGTATGTTACAGAAGGTACTATAGCAGGAACTTCCGAATCCAGTGGAGGACAAGCCTCACAAGAAACTGGGCAAGTGTAGTGATAGTCCAAGCTGAGATGGTTTTGGAGGCCAACAACTCAACACAGCATGTTGCCTCTCCTGTCCTGAGTGAACACCACAACAGAGGGAGCCCAAGCCATGGACTAAATGAAGTCAATGGACATTTATGGACATTTGATGAGGGTGGTCTATAAAGTAAGGGAAGGATATAGGTATATATAACAAAGGATGGGAAGCAGGGTGGTGGCTGATGAGGATCTGTTGGATAGTGGAGGACCTGAGCATGATGCAGGTGACACAGAACAGGAGGTGGAGACTGTACTGGGTCTGGCTGTATGGAGTTAATTTCCTTCACAGCAGTCCATAAGGTGCTGTGTTTCGGATTTCTTACTAAAATGGCCTTGAAAACATGCTAACATTTTGACTATTGCTGAACAGTGCTTGCACAGTGTCAAGGCTGTCGCTGCTCCTCACACTGCCGCCTTGGCCTCTTGTGGGCAAGACGTTGGCAGGGGACCTAGCTGGGACAGCTGGCATGAATTGACCACAGAGATATTCCATACCATAAATGTCATGAACTTTGAAAAAAGGTCAAGGAAAGGAGGAGGAAGCAGCAACACTCATGGTTATGGTGGCCTTTGTCCTCCACTTGCCATGCAGCCATCACATGTACTGAGGCCCTGCTTTGCAGCAAGTGGCTAAACATCTGCCTGCTGATGGGAAGTAATGAATAAATCCCTCCTTTACTTTCCTTGTGCACACACTTCTGTTTCACCTGTTAAACTGCCTTTATCTCAATGCACAAGTCTTCTTGCCTTCCTTCTATTTTCTCCCTGTCCCACAGGAGAGGGCTGAGTGAGCGGCTGGGCAGGTGTTTAGCAGCTGGCCAGGCCCAACCTGCAACATCCAGAAAATTCAGAATCCCAACCATGCATTGCCATGGCACCAGTCAGGTCCTAAGGGAATGAAATCCAGGCGAACCACCTCAGAGAGCCTCATGATTTATTCTGTGTTCTAATGATGTTTGCTGTGCTTCACATTAAGGCATTCAGTTGTATTGGCACCTGAGGAGGTCAGTGGGAATTCCTGTCTCCGGACTTTTGAGGTCATCTTTTCCCTCTAGCCTCTTCAGCCGCCAAGATATTATTTTCAAAATCTGGTCTTTTCTAAAGAGTCTTGGACGTGTTATTTTCTGTGCTTGAACCCATCTCTGTCAGCAGGACAGATGAGCACTGAAAAAACAGTGTTTTGGGGGAAAAACACAAATAAGTCTGGGAAAGAAATGTAACCTGTGATTAAGTTATGCAATTATTCCAGTGCTGTAATTAGCTTTCTTACTGGGGAAAAAAAAAAAAAAAAGAAGTAAACACAGAGAGGTAAGCACCAATACAACTAGGTCTCTTGGAAGACCTGTGGGAGGGACATGGGTGTGCAGGGAACTGGAACCAGTTTTGCCCTCACTTGGAGAAAAGGACATCATCTGTCTAGAGGAAATTCTCTCTTGGGGCTCCTTTGCTGTTGTTAATCTTGGGGCTTAGCTTTCAGGGTTTACAATTTCACAGCACAGAACAAAACAAAAGCCTTATAATGCATGGTGTGGCATACCTTGCTTAAGCAATGAGACATGACAAGTAGTGAATTTTTGTGAGACTGTTAGCACACCGTGGATGGTGTGATAACATGCAAGGCCAAAGGTCAAATGCAGAGTCACTTTAATCACCCAGAAAGTATCCTAATTACCCTGAAGTACATTTTCTGGTCTGTCTCATACTGCTGTGAAGCAGAATGGGTTCAGGCAAATACAACTTAAGCTGATCATTTACTGGGCATTAAGAGTGCTGCACCTTACCTCCCCAGCTGCCAGTGAGCAAGCACTCATTTATTACTACACTCCTAATCAAAATCACACCTTATGTTATAAACACAACTTACCCCACAAAAGGTTCACATTTTTACAGGCAAGGTTACGTATACAGTTGGGTATCTGGTTTTCTTCTTTTACCAGCGTCAGGTATCCCAAAGTAGCCTTTTTTGGTGCTAGATGTAAAACCTCTTTGTTGTGGCTTCATACAAGAGAAAAAGCATGAAACTCTACATCGAACAGACTGTATGACTGATAATTAGTCATATGAGCACTATAATATACAGCTTTGAAGCCTTAATTCAGTATTTAGCTGGAGCATCTGATACAGTATGCCAACAGAAATCCATAAACACTTTCCAATGTCAGTATTACACTTCACCATATAGAATATACAAAAATTCTATATGCCACAACCATTGGACCTCTGCTGCAGCATCAGCTCTAGAACACAATTCTCTCCTTAATTACAGAACAGGAATCTCCACTTTCTTACAGGAGTTGACAGCGGCATCAATTAAGAGTGTGAGAGTACAGTCAGATTCATTCCTGTAGACAGCACTGGAGTTTGGCCACTAGCTTGGCAGAATGCATCAGAATTTTAAATGTACAAGCCTGAATTTTTTAAGTGATTATCTTAAGATTTCATGCTTCACTGTTTCCATGTATTTACCCAAACCAAATACCTAATTCTTCTGATAGCCATTTACAGTACTGTTATATATAGAAATCAATATTTTAGACATTTTGAGCCACATCTGTAAAACAAGGCAGTGAAGAATCTTTGATTTCTTGCATTTGAGAAGGCTGGTTTTAACATGCAATCTAAATACACGTTTTGAAAGTTTTTAAAAACATGTTTAGTCCTATTCAACAAGGGTGAGATGACAGAAAATTTTCTTCCATGGAGAGAATGTATAATTCTCTGATGAAGGCTGTTAGCCAAAGCCAAGAGACTTGAACCTTCAAACCTTGTGCTTTGCCCAAAGGATGCATCTGATAAAAGCAGGTTTTGGACAGGTATGCTTAGCTCGTAGATGCAGTCCAAAACACGTCTCATGATAGCAGGATGCATATGTAACTCTTGGAGAACGCACAGACTCCTCTTGCCCAAAACCATCCACAGCACCACTCACTTCTTCTGAGATCAGAGTGCAAGAACATGTAACATAATTGCTAATTAATTGACTGTGGAAATCTTAGATAAAAACCACCTTGTTGCAAATTTGTTAAATTTGGCAGTCTGATGTGTCAAAACAGAAGCTGGCTGTGCCTCCTCCTTGCAAGCTGAAAATTATCAATATACTCTGCATCCTTTGTGGCTGCAAATGAATAATATGTTCACATGGCACACTTCTCTGGGTGAAAATTGCCAGGTACTGCTTACAGCTCACCATGCTGTTTTTTCTTGTTCAGTGGCTGCACTTCACTCACAACTTGACTCTCATGCTACTCATTTAAATACCACTCAGTGTGGATTCCTAATGCACTGTCAAGCAGGAAAGAAGAAAAATGAGGTTGATAAGCAAAGAAACTAAAGCTTTCCTAGGAAAACTCCTCCATCATGTCCTGCATGTGCTGGGAACTGGCAAACTGGGAAACTCGGACTGAAGAATCAAACCTGGGCAGTTACTCATGCTGTTGCCGAATTTAAGCCAGGCTGAGTAACTGAACTACACTACAATAGTCTCCATTATCAAAGTTCAGCTTTGGCTGCCTTTGAACCTACTTACTTGGCTAACCCACTTAGATGCCATCTCAAAGCCTGTGGCCATCCTGGACCTGTGCAACATGAGTTACAGTCCTGCCACACCAGCCAGTCCACCAGTATCCCAGAGGACACTGGTCTCCACTGAGATGTTTACCCCTGGAGAGAGGTTTGCACAAATGATGTAGAGCAGCTAAAACACTACCCCAGTTCTCTAAACCTTGTGAGTGATTCAGCACTGGATGAAAAGTGACTGGTGACCCTGTTTTCTGAAGAATACACCTTATGTACCTGGCACAGTGAATCTTTACTACTGAAAACTTGTTTTTAACAGAATGGGCCATTCTCTGTCTGCTGGCATATTGAGGTAGGAAGCTTTGTATTGCCACGCTAGCAGGAACTGGAGGAATCCCTCCATTTTGAAGGATGCAACAGAAAGGGTTCCAGAGAATGTTACCTAAGTGCCTGTGGAGGTCATCTCTTTCATCTCCTCCCTCGACCACACTCCTGGCATGCACTCCTGACATAATGAAATACCTGTCCTGAGGCACTCAGGAGGCCTGGAAACCCTTGCAGACTACAGAGAACCAAGGAAGACATCAGGAGATACTTTGCATTCAATCACAAAGGAAAATGTTTGCAAACTTGCCGTTTTCAACCTGCTTACTAAAAATTGGCAAGGATCAATCAGACAAGGTATTTCAGAGATTTTCACTGAAGTCCTGGAAACAAGTGCTAGTCTTCTGAAATGCCAGAACTCTGCATGAATACTTCCTCTTCTAAGAGAATTACTTATTCTGGGAACCACATGGTAAGGCATGAAAGACTTTTGACAGTTTATTCATCGGTTCTACTAACAAAACAAAATAATGTTTCACAAAAAGGCAGCACTCGTTCCTCTTAGAATCTGTTTTTCTTCTCTGACTCTCTCAGGTTAAACAAATCTGCCTTATTCCCACTCACTAGCTATCAGATACCTGAAATTCTGTCAGAACTGTTACAAGTCCAAATATTAAGACACACTGTTCACTATTTACAAAAGAACAAAAAGGGTTAAATTTATGACAGGATCTTAGAAATCTAATAACCAGTAAAACCACATTACAGAGAGGCGTAAGCTAGAGGCAACACACAGCATGCAGCTCAGGGAATGAATAAACACCCAAACACACAAGTGTGTTGAGAGCTGTGAAATTTAAAAATGATACAGTATGTGTATTTCACACTCAAGCTGTGGCATTTGTGTGCTAATGGGAATTACCAGACCTTGATGACATCAGTCCTTCCTAAGAAAAAGAAAGCAAGTTTGTAATTGTTTGATGAGGATTTGTTTGACACGACAAATGATTTCCAATAGAAAATGTCATTCTGGGGGAAAAAAGCCCTGACTTTAGAAGACAATCAAAATGCTTTCATTTCAGTTAGAACATGTTTTTCACAGCTTTTGAAAACTCAGTTTCAAAATGTATGAAGTACAAAGAAAGCAAGGACCAGATTGCTCAAAGAAAGAAGGAACTATTTTTTAAAATCAGTTAACACAGGGACCAAATGGAAAGAAGGTGGGGCTTTTGGGTGTGGATTTGCAGAAACTTGGTACTTCTCAGCTGTGGTCACACACTAATGTTTTTGCTGTCACTGCTGATTTGGGCAGTCTCTCTCTCACAGACTTTTTTTTTTCTTTTATGCTGCTGGACTTCAGGTGGATTAATGCTCCAGTACAGCAAGCTCTGTAGTATAGCATGAAGGAGAAGATGAGTTGTCATTTCTCAAAAATGGTAAACTGTGTCCTGCTAAGACATATAAAGTGAAATGCTACATTTAGTCTAGCAGCATCAAGCTGCAAGGGAGTATAATTTTATCATTGCTTTTTTTACCATAACATTTAGCTTTAAGCACAGGAATTTTGACTCAGCAACATTCAGTGAAACACCAGGATTCTCCAATAAAGGACATAAATAGCTCCTGCAGGAAGGGTCTGTTCCTCCTCCAAGGGAAGAGGTTACACGTCTTATTACACTGAAAGAATCAGTCCCCCAGGAACCAGTTTCAATAGGTCCAAAAAATAACAACGATCTTTTCAAAGATCTCTGCTCAGGTAAATGCTATGCTGGCAGATTTTGTAAGGAAATGGTAATTTTTCCAAACACCTTCAGCTAACAAGCTGCTAGAACAGAATCAACATTGCTGAATAATTTAGTGCTGCTAAACTATTCTACCACCCGCATCTATTATTCTCCCACTTCATCAACACCGTTCCTCCACCTGAGTAAGCCAAAACCAAACTCCCTACTTATTCTTGTGCAAACAACAAGAGCTTTAGCTTACTCAGTTTTACATATGCCATTAAAATCACTAATTCATTTCTTTTCCTGGACTGTGACATTAATATCACTAAGCATGCATTTCTGCGAATAAAATGCTAGGGCTACACAATAAGAGACAAAACTGTGTGCTCAATTGTTGAGAATACATAATCTGGTGTCCTGGTATTCTGACTCTCCAAAACAGTCTGAAGTAGGCTGAGACATCCATCTGTCCTAAAAACCAGCCCTTATTCATCTCTAATGGGAACATTTTTGGACTGACAGCTAGAACCAGTATAAATCCTGAATCACCAGAATTTGCTATACACAAAGTCTTTGATGGTACTCTCTTTGCATGAGACACCAACTCTCCCTTTTCAGAAGCATGCTGCTCCCTTAGCCTGGGCTTTAGGCCACAGTCCTGCCACCTGTTTGCTGTGTGTCCTAGAGGAAGAGTTTGCTTCCATTGCTGTCCCCATCCTCACTCTCCCAAGACCAAGGGACATATTCTCTGACCTGAAGATTCTGAGGCAAGCTGCTAGCAACCAGCAAACCACCTCTGTTCACCAGCATTGGAGGCCTTCTGTAAACACAGCCTATTTTGTCCTGCAGGATGCAATTTTGATCATTTAACAGTGTGTTTTGGGACTGGTTTAGGCATTCCCGTTCCTCTGGTATGGCCTCCCAAATGAACCTGTCTGCTTCCAATCTTGACTTGAATTCTTTTAGCTCTCTTGACTCCCTGATTGCCCTCAACAAAAGTAATGCAAACCTTTTGCTATGTAGTTAACAGCATCTGAGGAAAAAGAAGTCAGGCTTCACAATAAATTAGTACTTCACAAATGAAAGTCAAGGCCCTCTTTGGAAAAATTAATCAATCCACAACTTTTCTTAGCCTGTCTGCCTTTTGCTAATGGTTTTCAAGATCATCTGAGAGTTTTGCAGTCAAATACTTTTCTCTTGATGCTTTGAAGAATGAAGCAACACTTATGCAGGAAATACGACTGGCAGGCAAATCAAAAATCATTGAATAAAGTGAGATTCCTCCTGGTTTTAGACAAGTCTCAGGCTCCCTACTGATACCAACAGAAGCTGGGTTACGTTCTCTAAGTTGTCCTGACAGTGTGACACAGACAGACAAACAAAACACCAGGAGAGGAGCCACAGAACTTTTCTGCATCTACTGCCTCCTTTCCTGTTGAGAATGAGATAGGCAGCCCACAATGGAAAAACTGCTGTCAAACAGGGTTTGTGATGACACTGTAATTGCATTAGGCTGTGTCATTAAAAATCAAGAACACTCACATCCTTTGAAAAATTACCTTTTTGGTTGCTGCAAACCAACCATTAATATTTTCGCAAACTTCTGGGTGGAGAAAATGGCATTTAGTAGCTACTTAGGAACATTTCCTATGGACAGCAAGGTTACCATACAGTATCAGGTTCAGTTGTAGGGACAGCATTCTTAGATGGCAGCATAGGATCCCAAGGGCATCAAAATTTTGCTCAGTTCCATAGTTTCAAACCTTCGGACTCTGTTTCAGTCCTTGTTGACATCCTGAGGAAAACCACCTTGGGCAGTCCCTAGACATATTTTGTTTCACCTAGCACATTCCTGTGATGATGAAAGAGCTTTGAGATGGAGGGAATCCAATCTCCATTCTGTAAATGAGGAAAGACACTGAGAGACATGCAGATAATTTCCCAAGAGGCAGGGCAGGAAACAGATACCCATTTTTGGCTTTCTTACAGCTTCTTCATCAGTCCACAACAGGTCCAAAGAGGAGTTACATGTTACAAAGTTACATACATACATGTAACAAAGGAGTTACATACAGAACATGACAGATCCTGTCAGTTCCAAAAGCACATCTGATGGGAGACCCTGGTTTTCTGTTTCATTTCCACTGTTAGCAGAAGCTTGGCATTTTGCTGAGATCAGCAAAGGGATTTCAAGGAAAAGTTTCGATTATGCTTCCTAGATGGAAAGCAGTGGTCATGCATTTAAGCACAGGATTTTACAGAAAAAAACCCCCACCTATTTCACATTAAAGAAGCCTTACACAGATACACATATGAGGACAACAGCTGTATTAATTTCACCAAGGGTAATAATTTCTGCAGGCTCCACCAGAAACGTATTGTCTGAGAAGGTAAAAAAATGGAAATCTACTTTTACTTTTAGGTGCCTTACTGTATATTTGCTTAAAACGTGTTTGCTTCAAAAGAGTTCCTTCAATTAATAACTCCAGATGGAAAGGCAATTTTCCCTCCATTGTGGTTCACTGCCCTTTTTTTATCTGCCTATAGTACATAGCTTCTAGCTATTATCTCCCAGTAGATTGTCTTGCACTGGAGATCAGGTACATTGCCTTGGAAGAAAAGCTGTTTTCTATTAATCAGTTTTTTAATTCTTGCTAATGTTCTACGCTGCTAACATTAACAGAAACATTATTGCCCAGTAACAATGTATTGCCACATTTCACTGCACTGTGACATTGCTGCTGCTGTGATTCACGTAGTGCCCTAATCATCACCATCGTTCTCTGTAGATAGCAATTTCACATGGAAAGATTTCAGTCTTCTCTGACATTAAAATATACTCCCATTTTTCCTAGTTCATGCTGAAAGAGTCTAAATTAGCCCATTCTTCTTTAGCATGCCTCTTTTCAATGAAGTCAGGCTTTGTGAATGGAGAGCTACACGACCACTGCCTTGCAGCTTGCACAGCCACTCACCCCCATCATGGACTAAGCAGGGTGAAGCTCTGTTGCCTCATCTGCAGTGGCACACATACCACAAAAGCAGAGAGCAATGGCAAATTGCAAACTCAGTTTCCTAGCAGCAGCTTGTAGCCCTCACCTCACATCGCTTGTTTTTGGCAAGGTTCTTGTAATGAGGTCTCATAGTGCTTCCAGGATAGAAGAGAGATGCTGCCACTGCTTCCTCGCTGTGGTGTGATCCCACCACAGACTGCTTTCCAAAGCTCTGGGAGGTGGTGGCCTAAGATAAAATGTGACAAACTGGGCCATTGGGTTGAAGCTGTTAAAAAGTCACAAGGTAAGAAGAGAGGTCTGGACCTGCTAATACAGTTAAACACAGCAGCAAGATTTAGTCAGTCTGCCAAGAAGTGGAGGAAGCTGGGGCACCTGCAGCTGGGCTCTGCACCAGGCTGGCTGCCACCAGTCCCCATAGCAAAGGTGCCAGGTATACCACAGCCTGGAGACCCCCGAGCCGTGCTTCTGCAAGTTTCTAATGAAGACCAAGCATGTTGTCTGCAAGATATGCCTGAGCTACCTCAAAATTTGCTAATTCAGATACCCATGGCAACACAGATGCAACAGGAAGACAGCAGCAGAAGCTCCACATATAAACCAAGCTGCTTGCCTGGATTTGATATTTCAGAGATAGGCTGCTACAAGAAGATGGCGTAGCTGGCTTTAGACTGTTCTGACCATGACTGCATGAGCTATGCCCACATCCGGACTGTATATATAATAACATAATCCCGTGCTGTATTCACATATTTTCTGTATTTTGGTGTACTGACACTTAATAGAGCTGACTGCAAAAAGAGCACCAGCTAAAAATTCTTGCAGCAGTATAAGTTACTCAGAGGACAAATGCTTATGGGTCTCCCACACAGTGGATCTTTGACTGGACACAGTTCAATATTGTGTGAAGGGCACAAAGCAGCTTGTGAAAGAGAAATTAGTATTTCCTTGTAATATCAGGGGCGTCTCACAAGTGTGAAAAATGGAACAGAGATAAATATGAAAGGCCAAAAAAAAAAATAAAATCCCAAACTCTTCACTTTCCAAGCAAAAACCTGATATGTTCTGAAAATATGAAAGCCACCTGCCCAGGTCCTGGAAACCTGCATTTTACTCACAGACAAAGAAATTACTGATTTATTTTAAAATCTGTATTTTTTCCATGTTTAGGCTTCTCCTGGGACCTCACATAGTGTTTATAAAATCTTTTACTATTCTTGAGGTAACATCAGAAATGCGTATATGCTCCAAAATATATGCACTAAACCGAAAGTCACCACCTTAGATAAAATCTGCATGCATGTAAGAAAAAAGTTTCTCATTTGCATTAATTACCCATAAAAAGCCCAACATTATAACTCAGGGTAGACCTGCTGAATTTTCAGTGTATCAAAATTAATTATATACTTCAGAGCAATTTTGCATGAGCGAGTGACTTTTATCCTTCACAGGTATATTGAAACATTCAGATGCACTGGAGAATTACATTATTAAACATGCTGCAGAGTATATTAAAAATGGACAGCTGCTGAAAGTTTGTTTGTTTTGCATAGCAATTCCATTTCTGACTCTTGCTAATGATCATTCCTACTACTTCAGTCTAAATCACTTAATCACCAGACCGAGGGGGGAGGGGGAAGGAAAAAGAGGGAGGAAGAAATCTCACCAGGCGGAACAATGCCTTTGGTCAATAGAGAACAAGGACTTTCACAGAAGCCAGCTCCCTCCTCGAGTTGTTGCTCTGAGAGGGTACCACTACCCTCAAAAGGCTGCAAAAGGCCACAATCCTACTGCTTGCTCTGCCTGTGCCAGCATGCCAGAAATCCAGTGGTCCTACTGAGAGGTCATCAGAACATGCACAAAGCGCTGGTGTGAGAAGCTGCCCTGTCCAACAGCAGCAGCTCTTCCCGGCCCTCGCCTCTCCATCAGCAGCAGAAGCAGCAAACTCACCGTCCCACAGACCTCCCTCCCCCAACTCTCTTCTCTTTCACTCCCATGCTTGCAGACTTTTTCCACATTTGCTTTACAAGTGTGCCAAGCTGTACCTCATTAACACCCATGCAATATGGAGATGTTCAGTCCATATTTGAAGACTAAAGGAGCAAAATGGTGAGATGAAATTAACTTGCTAAAAAAAAAAACAAACCACATAAAACTCACATCAACGCAGATGTAGAGGACTTCAAAGGCATTGTGATATCACTACGCTCATGACCACTGATCCACAGCTGGGTTTCTTCCTGTGGTGACACATTGCTGGGTGCTTGTGTTTTAGCTTGTCCATTAAGTAGCATCCGACCTTGCCTTCACCCAGGCCTCCTGCTGAAGCACGTGCTGCGATGAAGAACAGGCTGCCCGACAGCCACCGATGGCTAACCACGCACCGCTTATGGTGAGAAGGACGTACAGGCTGCAACGTGTGCCTTCACAGGAACAACATGCCACGTTATTCCTGGACGTGAGGCAGTCTCACAGTCGCTGCATCAAGCTGCTGGGACACAGAGGGCCCTGGCCGAGGATTTGTTGCCCGTTGTGCGCCATTGGAAAGCAGACTGAACCACTGCCACCCATGGCTGTGGGGACAGGCACGTCCTTCAGGCACCCTCGGCCAGCGCAGGGACACGTGTCACCAAAGCTGTATTCTACCCTGGACCCTCTGCAGAGCAGGGGTGTTCGCTTACCAACTGCAGCCCAACCTCACAGCACACACAGCAAACTCCCTCAGCTCTTGGGTGCCCCGGACCCTTCCCAGGAGAAGCGGGGACGTGACCAGCTCTCCCACGGCTAATGGCTGCCTGCCCACAGGACAGCGCCCCTGGTCACACCCGTGTGGTGTTAGCTGTCCCTTTAGTGCAACCTGTGACAGAGAGACAAGCAGGTGTTTAAAAAGATACCGCGACTGTGAAATAGCGGACAGGGACTGTGACAGCCTTACCCCGCCATCGAAGCTGGCCCGTGCAGGAAGCCCTTGGAAATGCTCCTCAGCCTGTGTTCCTTGTGCTGGGGAGGTACCAGCACGCATGACTTCTAGGAAACGGGGGTGGAAAAGAGGTGTTTCCACAGAAATAAACCATGTTACTCCAGAAACACCAATAAACCTGTAAACCACTTGAAATTTATTGTGATAGAATTGTGTAGAATAATACCAGTTGTTTAAAAGGTATATACTTCACTGCTCCTCCCAGCTCTCCTCCTTCTGGGATGCAGAATGAGCCACACTTTTCCATGTTCTCCTTGGTGATCAGGCCTTCAGCTAAATATATGGAATTGAGTATACACAAATGGACAACTGTTTGAAGGAGGTGATGCAGAGCATCCGTGTTTTGGCATGGAATAACAGAAAAACAATCTGCCTGGAAAAGACCTACATCAGAGAAGCTGACATCTAAAGGGCATTGAGGCCACATAAATAGATTTTTATGGTCTATAAAGTGCTACAGTCACAGACAAGGGAAAGAGTAGGCTTTTCTGACACCTGCAAAAGTTGTATCTTCTCTGTTTCAGAAGGCAATAGTGGTGAGAAGGATGGAAAAATGAAGAACTGGTTTGGATGCCTTCGCAGGCCTGTGAATCCAGTAAGGTGTGTCCATTGCTAACACACAATGCTGTCCAATTTCTCGCCTTTAGAGATGTGCTGATTTCTAAAATGGACTGGGAAGGAGCACTGTCCCCCTTCAGCCTGGAAGGACTGCCTCCTTCCTTTCTCTGCTCAGGAGAGACTCTGGCCTCTGCCACTGGCCAGAGTGCACTGAAAGAGCAGCTTCTCTTGAAAAATGAGAATTTTCCTTTTTTTCTCATGCTTCCTGAAGTCTTTCCTTCTTCCTAAAAATAACACCCAGCATAATTTGAGATATTCCCTGAGGCACTTTTTACTCTTGCACTTTCTCAGAAGACTGAGAATCTTCAGACATGAAATACAAAAAAACCTGCAAAAACAGAGCAATGTGATCAAGGCACAGAAATTGATACAAGTCTGCTGAAATCCTTGGAACTAAGCCAACATAAATTAAATGAAAGTTGAAGGACCTGGTTCATAGACCAAATACACTGTTACTTTTTAGTCTTACATTTGAAGTGGTGGAATGCAGTATTCAGTGCTGAGAGATGTTGTATACGTTTAAAAGATGTCAAATTTCTTTGCACCACTTACATTCCATTCATCTAACATTTCCCTTGCTATCTCATACCTTCCTTCTATCAAATATCCACATTACTTTTACACTGGCTTCTCTCAAAGTTTCTCACTGGTACTGGTTAGTGAAGCACCGTTAGGGGCACTTTTGAGGAAGCTACCAGAGAAGTATGTTGCCTTAAGGTTTGGTTGCTGAAAGCACATATTCCTCAAGCCTGTCTCCCAGACGTTGCTTTGTGGAAATAAGACATGTGTAGACCTGAGCGTATGGAGAAGGGCTCTCCTGCTGCAATTACACACATTCAGATACAGGATTTCTAGACACTCACATTAAGATTCCTCAATCTCCACCAGCTGGAGCTTTACTGTACACCAGACGACCATGTGTGATGGAGTGGCTGTGTATCACATTCTCCATGCAAAAATACTACTTCTGCATTTGCTAAAAAATGGAGAGCTGTTAAGCCTGTTTTCTCCTCAATTTTATCCAGCTAGAAGATAAACCCCAGACCCAGGACAACACTTTGTGAACCATTAATAAAGCAAAGAAGGTGACAGAAATCTAGAAGAAAGTTTCAGTTTATGGAAAACTGCAGTGCAACAGTGAAATTTAAAATGCATGTAGACTTCAGAATGCATTTGTTGCACTACATGTGAGAAGGTCATAGCTCTGAAGTCTTCAAGATGTCATGTTTAGGGCAATCAATTCCTCCAGTCCTCCATCACTGGAACTTGAGAATGCCAGGATGCCACACGAGCATCAAAATTGATAGCAGCTGCCCATTCAGGACAGGTTGGTATAGGTCTTTCACAACTCTACACCTGAAACTCTGATGGTGTGGGTTCATGAGGTGTTAACATCTCACCAGCACTTGTTAGAGGTTGTGGGCATAAAATGCAAGATGTCTCTATAATAAAAGTCTGATGGACTGTTCCCAGGCTGAGCATTATTAGTCCTTCTTCAGCTACTGCTGACCCACAGGAATGAACATGAATTGTCTTCCTGATAGATGTCTTCACCTTCCAGTGGATTAGGTGGATTACAGGAGCCATGTCCTGCATACTAGTGTGGACATTTTGGAAAGACAGATTAAGTGAAAACGCTGTAGAGACATCATGATGAAGAAGAAACTCCTATACTGATGCAGTTCCCTAAGCATTGTCTATGCATTTAAATGTCTCCTCCTGCTGCTACCTAGGTCCATCAAAAAAGAAGAAAACCCCACTAATTCTAACAAGATTATATTAACAAGACAGTATGGAGCACCTCACCCCTCATTCTTATGCCAGCTACTACCACCTGTGGGAAGAATGTTCTCCAAACAATCTGGTTAGAGTGTGCTTTCAATTATCTACTAATTTATTTTGCAAGGTAGCAGGCTGTGCTCTGTTCAACAGCTGGTTTTTGCTCTGCAATAATTTGTTTTTATGATAAAAGATCTTCAAGGTCAAGAAAGATGGTAAAAAATGTTAAAATGGTTTAGAATATGAATTCAAAAATAAAATGGATGAGTAAACAACACATTTCTCACAGCTTTGTTTTAGTAGTGTGTAGGCACACTTTTTGCCTTGACACTTGCAGGCTGACAGCATCTGTGCCATATTTTCCTCTGCAAGTAGCAAGAGGGGAGGTTGGAATTAATATTTGTTTAGGTCTTTTTTTAAGCTAGCTTTATATAGTACGTACCCAACAGGCATGCACAGACTAAAATGTATAAAGACCTTGTTTTTCATCTCCTTTTCCAGTGCAAATCCTGAATGTGTTTCAGATTTGTCATCATTTAACATCAGGAGACAGGAATGCTGTGCATGACACTGCTCTATTTGTCAGTAGCAAAGATAGCCAGCTTTAACCAGGGGCAAAACAAGGAGGTTTTAGAGATAGGCTTTACTCTTGCACCAGCCTGATAAGTATCAGATTGCATTGTCAAACAATTTAGCATTTTGTTTACCAACATTTTTTACTAAAGATTGCTCATTTATTGCCTTTCTGTTGTTTTCTCAGGCTAATCTTTTGGGATAGCAAGGACAGCTGGCTTCCTCCTCAGCCATACTGCTCATGTGTCTGGATGTGAATGGGCTTCTCTGGCTTTATAAAAGCTATCCCAGTTTTAACCTTCATGGTGAAAACAGACTGTTGTACAGCTGGCTGTCAGCACAAACTGCATTCTGCTCCTTACTCTGGAAAGTGGGGAAGTTTCCAAACATCATACTGCAGGGGATGTTATGTGTAAAGAATACACCCTATCAAAGCTACGTCCAGTAAGTCCATCAGTGTAATTTCCAGCTTAATACCACCTGCTTCGCAGTCATTTTGTTTTCTTGTTTTGTGTTTGACTTTTCTATCTGACATGATTTCTACCCAGATTCTGATGTCCTGGCTCAGGCTGACCAGCCCTCGACTTCCTGTGTGGGTTTGTGCCATTCCTTGCAATAACACAAGTAAAGATCTCACATGGTAGTTCTTATTCATTAAAGACACCCTCCTTTCACCCTAACTCCTTTAAGTAATGTCATGCAGCTGCTCACTTTAACACCCTTGATTTGAACAACACTAAAACAATGTTCAACTTCCAGGAAAATTCCAATCAAGAACAAAATAATTGTTTGTGATTCCTTACTCTCTTCTATGCAAGAATAGCAAAGAGTTCAACACAGACTAATTTATTTTGCTTCTTTCAATTGCCTCTGCCTGATGAAAACATGGAAGACCCCTGGAGACCAGAAAGAAGAAGCAACAAAAAATTCAAACCACAATTATAGCTCCCAGTTCAAACATATCTGTTCACCACCTATGCTTCCACGCTACCTGCCTTAGCTAGGTTTCCTACAGAAATAAGGACTGTGGACGGCTCCCTGACCACCTGTGCATCCATTGTAATTTTCAGTTTGACAGGAGAGCCAAAACGGTGATTAGCCGCTAGTAGGTGGCTGGTGCAGGAGTGAGAAAACAGAGCCCCTGCTAAAAGGATGCTGACTACAGGAAAAACATGATAAAGCAAGATCCAGGTGGTGAGAAGACTTTATAAACACTCTTAATTGCAAACAAAGCTTTCACCAATACTTACGTCATCCTCTATACCTATCTACATCCATCAGCTTGGAGAGAAATCGTCAGGAAAACACGTGCTATTAATTCTGCTGTTTATTGAACGATTCACTTGTTTGTAGCACACTGCCTGTTGCCTGTCTGAAACTGCAGTCTCCTGTTTTGCTTGCACAGCAATAAGCACTGTAAAAAAAATCTCTGGCTAATGTTCTCTATCTGGGAGATCTGGCATGCAACCCAAACACCCCAGTTTGTTTTGATATGGCAAAATCAAGCTCCTCACCACAGTTATCAGGGAAATTTAGGCAGGCTTCAAATGAAGTAGCAGTAGCACAGAATATAACCTCCTCCTTCAGGTGCTAAAGCACAGAGCAACTGCAGAAGTCCGAGCTGTGGTTCAGAAGGAGGGTTTTTCTTTTAGGCCTGTTTATCTTTCCAAGCAATGAGATGACCACAAAAAGTTGCAGAAACGGATGTAAGCTTAATGCCTAGACAACACATTAACTTGTTCATCAGCCATTTCCTGCATGCCATGCTAATTCAAGCACCTGTAAATTGATGTATATACAGTATGTGGTCTCTTAATTGGCTGTTAAGGTTAGAAGAGTAGTGATTAAGAAACAGGAAAGCAATTTGTTACTACCATAAGCAGCTTCAAGCTTCAGGCAGCTTCAGTGCAGACTCTTAACTATACATTTATTCACAGTCTATTAAAGCAAACTTTCACTAGAAGGGGCCAGAAAGAACAAAAAAACCCCACCATTCTGTAAAGTAGCCTTTATGCCAACACTGATGTATTGGGTCAAGCTGCATAGGGATGTGCTTTCTATTGGTATGTAGAAAGGGGCTGATAACACACCAATGTTTTGGCTACTGCTGAGCAGTGCTCAAACAGCATCAGAGCTGTGCCTCCAATATTTTCCCCCACCAGTGGGCTGGAAGAGGGCAAGATCTTGGGAGAGGACATAGCCAAGATACCTGAGCCCAACCAATCAAAGGGATATTCCATACCATGTGACATCAGCTAAGATATAAAACTAAGGGAAAAGGAAGAGGAGGGGGGACATTTGTCTTTTGTGACATTTTGTCTTCGGGAAGGAACAACTATGTATACTAAAGCCCTACTTCCTGGGGAGTGGCTGGACATCGCCTGCTAATGGGAAGTAGAGAATAAAATCTTGTTTTCTTTCCTTTTGCTACTGCGTGCGGCTTTTGCTTTTTTCTTTTTTCTTTATTAAACTGCCTTTATCTTGGCCCACGAGTTTGTGGTTTTTTGGGTTTTTTTTCTTTCTATCTCATTCTCTCCCCGCCTGTCCTGCTGAAGAGGGGAGTGATAGAGTGGCTTGGTGGCACCTGGCATCCAGCCAAGGTCAAACCACCACAACTGACAAACTGCTTAGCATTTCCCACTGCTGAGGTTAAGTGCTGGGGCATGTCAGAGCAGACCAAGAAACATTCTGAGGAGGCAGAACTTCATCGAGCTGCTTTGTTTTTCTAATTTCAGGAACCAGCCAGAAAGTGTCATTGCTTTAGATGACCGGGTAGCCACAAGGCACTGAATCTGGAAAGAGAAACCTTCAGTGACTGCGTCCAGGGGGATTAATTTAGGTCTGTAGGCAAAATTCCATGTTGCCTTGCTGCTTGTGATTTCCTACCAGTGCTGCTACATGCTATGCAGTCAGAATGACAATCTCTTTCACCTGCTTTTTAAAAACATAAATTAAGACCAAACTGGAAAGGCAGAGGCTGGCTAGGCCTGCTCCTTGAAGTGTGTTACACACCTATTCCCACTGCAACAATAGTGTACAAATGTTGACAGAAACAAAGGAGTACGCAGATGTAGACCTATATCAGTGGGACGCTTCTCTGTCAGGTCTTTCAGCATATCTATCTCTGTCATCCTGTCAGTTGCATAAATCTGTTCTCACAATAATTAAAAAGAGATCCTTACTCTGCACTCTCCAGGTTGCATCACACAATGTTATGCACATTTTTACCCAGACTGTTCAAGGGTACAGATCAAAAGAGCTACAAAAATGCAGCTTGTGGTCAAGAAATCAGGACAAAGCTAGCGAGAAACTTGTCACTCATCAGAGGAGCAAAATGCAGCCTGATTTTTCCATCCCTTATTGTAAGAAGTAATTGCTATTCTAGCATTTAATGCAAAAACAGTTGTCTTTTCTGGCCGCTAATCCCTGGCAGATGGAGACACAAGTTTGCAGCTTAGTGCATTAGTGATTCTTCATTGTGCTGGTTGTGTGGTAATACCAAATGCAGAGCAAATGCATAACGCATCAGTAGGACAAAACCAATGAATAACAAAGCAGTCAGATAATGCCTCATGGGCACCATTTTCTTTCACTCTATACACATGTTATTGTTAGAGCTTCTGCTCCAGAACTTCCCCTGCTGTCTGTAGCAAGACTTTCTCACTGCCCCCCTTCCATTTGGTGAGATATTTTCCTAAATATTGCAGAATGTGATAGCTATCAGACCTCTCCCTTTCTGGAAGAAGCAGGTCCAGTGGTGTTTAAAAGTTATTAATACTCCATCCCGCTTCAGAGCTGATTACCCAGTTTGTGCACCTGAAGACACCCTACTGTTTTAAGAAATCAGGCCAAAGTACTTCTTTCACAGTTTGGTGAGGGTTTTTTTCCTAGCAGCAGGTTCCAGAACAGGAAAACTGGTCTTCCTTAGCTTCATAACTTGCTTCCACAACAAAAGGAATCTTTGAAAACTGGGTATGCCTGTTGGTGACATCTGCTGGTAACTAGGACCCAGCCCTGCAGGGACAGGGAAGGGCCTTCCACGCCTGCAAGGGCCAGTCTTCACAACTAGGTTTGCTCTTGCGTTTGGCATAGCATACAGACAAAGCACTAAGAATTAAGAGTTAAATAAATCTGAAATACATGCCTCCTTGTGTCCCCTAGAGTTCCACAAATTCATCTTTAAGTAATGTTTTTCTTGAGATTACTCTAGATTTGTGAGTTTAAGCGGATCATGCAAGAGAATTAGAAAACCTGCAGATAAAAATCTTTACAAAGAAACCCTGAAAACACTGCTGCTCAATGACCTCATAAAATCAAAAGGAGCATAAAAGTCTTTGCATTGTTACTAGAAAATAGTTTCCTGATGGAATAAATATCAGAATAGGTCTGAACACATTTCCAACAGGACCCATTGTGCTTTAAGGAAACCACCTTGGATCCAAAGTGTGAAGAGGTACATTTTGGAAAGAGGCAGGAGCTCCCTTCACAACTCAGCCTTCCTGATAGTGGTTGAATGAGTAGGTCTGCTTGGCACTGTGACTCAGGCCAATAATTATTGATTTCTTGTTGCTCTGCTATTGATGGTGTTGCTGTGTCAGGTTTTGCTAGGGGAGAGCTACTAGTATGTTTCACTTGGACAGTCTGGGCTGTTTTCTTGTTTTAATAAATCCTACTATCACTTTGGGTGCCCAGAGCATTTTTCAGAAAACTTCATTCAGTAACAGAAAGCTTGACCAGGAAAGTCCTACTGTGCTGGGCAGGATGCATGCTCGGCCCACAGCTATTCTTGGGAGCAGAAGCACAAGGAAATACAGCTTCAAAGCCACACGCTCTGACAGAGCTGTGGAAAGAAGAAAATTTTCAAAGTTCATGGCTATCTGTCAAGAGCGGATGATCAAGTGAGTCCACCAGCAGGAATACATAGACCTGGGAAACAAGACCGTCAGCCACTGGCTCCTCTCTGGGTTAGACTCTTGTTGCACACATAACGTTGTTGTGAGGTGACAGTCCTTCTACTGACAACAAGGGAAGAGGAGGATCACACTCTGTGCATTGCAACATCAGCTTCTAAGTGAAGCAAAAGTTCAACCTTGAGCTAAACTGTCAAGCTGTGGTTCAGCAGGGGTGGTGCCAGCTGAGGGGGGGTTCACCTGCTCCTCTCCTGCTCCACCGACTACGACAGCAGCACATCTCCCAGGGACAACAGCACCAGCTTGGCAGTGTGGCCACAGCCCAGCCACCCACCAGCCGGGTGTATCCATCTGCGAGGCTAAACAAGGACTCTGGGGCCCTCTGTGTTCTGCAATACTCCTCCTTGCAGGGTTGTGCATATAAATATGGTGCGGTTTTGGTTTATTTCAAAGTGGATGAATGTATTTATGAATGTATCTATCTATTTTTTTTCTCTCTGTGCCAGTAGCAGTACAGAGTCTTCTGCATCCTCCCAGGCCAGTCACAGAATCATGGAATCATAGAATCATTTAGGTTGGACAAAAGTTTTAAGATCATTGAGTCCGACCATAGTCAATAATATTTTTAGCCAAATTCCCTGTTCCTCCTGATGATGCAATTGTTCTCTAAAAAATCTGAGTATGGGCTGAGGCACGCTCCTGCAGACGGTGCTTCAGAGGCTCTCACCAGGACACTGCTCCACCGGTCATCCCCCTGTAGGAATAAATACGATTGCTTGCCTCTTCCTTTCCCAGCCCCACATGCTCTTAGTGTCATCCAGAGACTTGGACTGCCGCTGTTGCCTTCTCTCCTGCCCTCTTCACATAGAAGCGCTTCTGCGCCAGCACCAGTCTGCACAGACTTTGCTTTCTAGAAGGAGGCAAGAGGACAAGCGCCCATCCTCAAGCTGTGACTGGAGATGATGGAGAGTACCAGAGTGATCTTTGAACGCGGTGGCTTTGTCTGAGCTAGCAGAATAAGTCTAGCAATGTGGAAGAGAGTTGAGTTTATGGCACAGGGCTATGCACTCCTTAAACCAGTAATCTGGCTTGTCTGCAGGAGTGGTTGTAGACACCCTGATTTTGACAATCCTGCTTAACCGCGGAGCTGGTTTTCTATCTCCATTTCTGCCATTCTCCAAAATTTGCCACAGAGCTATTCAGTTAGCTTTTGTTCAGTCTTATTGTTATGTCCTAACAACGTAGTTAGGGTGATACGATAGGTCTGGAGAAAGGAAGGGCAGGCCAACAGGGAAAAGGAAAAAAGGTGCAAGTACAGCTCAGAAAGCCAGGAGTGCCTCAGACAGGATCTGCACTTACCATGCCAAAATGTTTCATAACCTGGTCCGGAGCAGTTTTTCTGCACATCAGTGGGTTGTTGGCTTAATGCTGATTTCCGCCACGGTTTTACCTTCACTCATGAGGTTACCATAGAAACTTCTATGCCTGAGAAACTGGGAAGACCCAGACGTAGGACTACATAAATCAGCAAGTGGGAACTAAGTCAGGAGCAAGCAAGGGATTCAGATGTGCACCTTTTCATCAAAGTCATACCTGAACATGTTACAGAGGGCAAGAAAGGCGCCTTATCCTCGCAGAAGCCATGAGTTATAGAAGCAGGGCACAGGCTAGTTAAGAGGATGCTGACCTAAAATCTAGAGAGTGCGAGGAAGATGTGATCTTATTGCTTGAAAATGTTTGATTATTTACATCATGCTAGAGTCTGATAAACACCCAGCCTTCCCTAACTTGACCCAAGCAATACTTTTGGCTTTCCTAGCCTTGAGACCACAATCGACTTCCCTCCTTTCCTAGTAGCATAAATTAATTTTAACCAGTACCTCATAAGGGAATAACTCTCCTGTATCTTCCTTCCTCCCACACTGTTCTCTTCTCCCCTTCTTTCTTCTCCACTTCATGCAGTTCAGTAAATCAGGATTTGATTTGCTGTCTTGATCTAATATGTGCACTTAGAGATGCACTATGTGGTAGGATTTTTTTTTTTTTTCTAAAATTGAGAGACACACTGCACGCAAAGAAGGGAACTCTGCCTCCGTCAACTGCACAGTGACCTTCCAGGGGGCACAGTTTCAGCCTAATGCTCCCTACTTAAAACATGTGCTTTTTTTGTCAAGGGTAAGGCACCATACAACCTTACTTTCAATGATGTCTCAGGAGACTGGAGGTTAAAATCATGACATTTGTAATTACTCTTTAGAGGACACAGCAGACACAGCCTGTGCTTAGACAAACAGAAAGCAATTACTTCTATTGCTAACTAGGCCCTTTGATCACTTTATTGCCTCACAAGTTGTTATTTTATCATCTGTCCTTAATCCTTTCCCGTGGTGGTCTTATCTTCCAATATCTGCTTTTGCAAAATTTTCTTTTGTTGCTCTGAGTTGTTCATGGTGCCAAGGTTTCATGGAAGTACTGGAGTTTTCATTAGTCAGGTATTTGCACAGCAAAGCTCCAGATTTACTTTATGCACAAGGGAGCAAGAAGCAGAAATTTCCATAGAAGACAAAAAGAAAATGATACCTGGCAGTGTGAGAAAGGCAGCTCTCTGGATTCACATCACCAGCAAAGTCAATTTGCAGCAAATCACTGTGCCAGCAGAGATATGAGACCAGGGCTGCTTCATATATGGGGCACCTGCACTTCCCAGTCTAGTATATGGCATTTCAGTTACTCATTCTTCCTAGGGATGACCCAAATTCGTAATTATTCTTAGTCTTTTCACAAAATTTGGGAAGTTTCCATGCTGCCCTCTTCTTTCCACCTTGTCAAAATACATGGTTTGAGTTTTGATACCAATCAAAACAGGTTTGTCAAACTACTTATATCCAGGCATCAAACCGGGAAGCTATTCTCCCAGATCCAATTAGAAAAAGAGATCTTTTGGAAAAGGGACTTTTAATACCTTTGCCTTGGTGCTGTGTATCAACATGCAGTAACTACATAGTACAGGGTCCCACAAAAACAGTACTGATAAAATCTTACAACGAGATTCAGAATTTGAATTACCATGCTGACTATTAATAATTGCTAGACATATTTTAAAAGGTTGCAGGAAGAAAGACTTTAGGAAATTCAAGATAATCAAGATACGACTCATTTTCTAACCCAAGTTACCAAGTCACATGTTTTACAGGATATTCACGTTGCCTGTAGAGACGTGGGCATACATAATCCCTTCTATCCCACGGAAAAGACACTTTGGAGAATTTGGCAGAGATTGTCACAAAAGGAGCTTTATGTTCATCAGGTGCAGAGCGGGAGCACAGTGGGGACCTGGGGATCTTCAGCAGGTCTGTAGGGAACCCTTCCTGACAACATTAATTTGCATGCCTTAAGGCTGCTTTAATTTGCACCAAAGGTTAGATTCTCGTCTCTGAGTACTGCCTGTCAGATAAAAGGCAGGCTGAGCCACTTTGGATGCCCAATATCAGCTTCTAATGATCAAAAAGACTGCTTGCCAAGTAGACTGGAAGGGACATTGACTAGAAATGGAAAAGGACCACTGTATAAGTAAATTATATTGGATAATCTCATTCATTTGTTCTGACAAAGAAAGCTTACAAATACTGTAGAAGTCCAAATACTGCTGAATATGTAGATAACGCTAAAAAGTTGACACTTGTGAAAGGGGTGATGGCAAATACAGAGAATGGCAGTAGTTCTGCAAAAGTAAAGTACCACTTTGAGGAACACTGTGTCACTGTGTCCTGAAGCTGCTAATTGCAAGGATTTCTATTTAAATATATATTTTCCCACAGCTTCCAAGAGGTGAGAAACATGCTTCATTTTCTTTCAGCCCCCTTGACATTTTCTGGTACTATTCTTGTGTTATCTACATCTGCTTAAACCATTTCAGCTGTAGAAATGATATTTACATGCAGGTTTTCTTCACATACTATTGTCTGCTTATAACAGTATTTGAGTAGCTTAACACCTCAGATTTGCTGGTAATATGCAATTGCTTTACTATGTCATTGCCTTCATAGTGTTTGAAATAACGCACACCTGCCTGCTTCTTAGTCTTGGAGTGGACCGTGACAGATGTTCACTGTTTACGCTGTGTTATGCTTTGTTAAAAAGGTTTGGTTAGGGACCAGCTTTCTGTTTGACTTACCCTGAATGCTCCATCCTGAAAGTCAAGTGGAAACTTTTGGAGCTCCAAAACAGCAATGGTCCAGGAAAGCTGAGAGCTCGATACACAGGTATAGATGGGAAGGTACACAAGAAGAAAAATGAGAAGGCAAAGTTACTTTCTTGGCATGCAGTACTGAGAAGGATATACCAATATACAAATGTTGTTCAGGCTCCAAAGCCAGGAAATGGAAAAGCACTTATGTTATAGGTTAAATAACCTACAACTATTGTGTTTTAAAACAAACACATTCTCCGCATGCATTTGAATATTTGCATCTGAAAGCTGCCTCCTCTTACTCCTGATCAAAATCAGTAGGAGTGTTAAAAGACATCTCAGCAGTGTTAAAAGACATCTCAGCAGTATGATAAGTCTTCACTGAAGATCACTGAGATTTTAGGTAGAAGTTTTATTGTATGGGCACTGAACATTGCTTTTCATACTAGAAGGTGGAAGTCACAAAATTTATTAATAGCCTTTCACTATCAGAGAAATCTAATGAGATTTCATTTCAGACCCTAACTTAACACCTTGGATTTTAGGGAAAGTGATATTATTCTAAATCCTCCGTAAAATGAGAATTGTTCACTCACATGGTGTCCCCCAGGGCTCAGTTCTAGGGCCGGTCTTGTTTAATATCTTTATCAACAAACTGGACGAGGGGATTGAGTGTGGCCTCAGTAAGTTTGCAGATGACACCAAGTTGAGCGGGAGTGTCAATCTGCTCGAGGGGAGGAGGGCTCTGCAGAGGGAGCTGGACAGGCTGGGTCGATGGGCCGAGGCCAACTGTATGAGGTTCAACAAGGCCAAGTGCCGGGTCCTGCACTTGGGTCACAACAACCCCATGCAGCGCTACAGGCGTGGGGAAGAGTGGCTGGAAAGCTGCCTGGTGGAAAAAGACCTGGGGGTACTGGTTGACAGCCGGCTGAATATGAGCCAGCAGTGTGCCCAGGTGGCCAAGGTGGCCAATGGCATCTTGGCTTGTATTAGGAATAGTGTGGCCAGCAGGAGTAGGGAAGTGATCATCCCCCTGTACTTGGTGCTGGTGAAGCTGCAACTTAAATGCTGTGTTCAGTTTTGGGCCCCTCACTACAAGAAAGACGTTGCGTTGCTGGAACAAGTCCAGAGGAGAGCAACCAAGCTGGTGAGGGGTCTGGAGCACAAGTCTTACAAGGAGCGGCTGAGGGCACTGGGCTTGTTTAGCCTGGAGAAGAGGAGGCTGAGGGGAGACCTGATCGCCCTCTACAACTACCTGAAAGGAGGCTGTAGTGAGGTGGGGGTCGGCCTCTTCTCCCCGGTAACGGACAATAGGATGAGGGGAAATGGTCTGAAGTTGCACCAGGGCAGGTTTAGGTTAGACATTAGGAAAAATTTCTTCACAGAAAGGGTTGTCAGCCACCGGAATGGGCTGCCCAGGGAAGTGGTCGAGTCCCCATCCCTGGAGGTATTTAAAAGAAGGATAGACGAGGTGCTTAGGGACATGGTTTAGTGGTGGGATGTCGGGGTTAGGTTAAAGGGTGGACTCGATGATCTTAAAGGTCTTTTCCAACCAAAGCGATTCTATGATAGCTAAGCCCTTCTCTGTCTTGCTGCCTCCAACATCTAAATCCAGGTCTGAGCTACAGGATAGCAACTGCCTGAAGCCTGTAGGCTGCAATATTGCTGTTAACAGCTGGTTACATCTGCATCGTCACTTCCATTTATCCTAAATTCTCTGATAAGTGGACAAATGTGGAATGGTAACACAATCTCAGCCACACTGGTTAATGGCCTTTTGCTGCTAGAAGTGATCCAGCATCCCAGATGATGCCTAGCAACACCTGATTTTTTTAATATGCGTGGTTTTGTGGACAAGATTAAAAGGTCAGAGGGCTATGCTAGGGTAAAAGGAAGAAACCCTATGCCCCAGGAGGAGAGACATGATCCATGTTTTCAGGGTTCGTATCAGAGTTTTGCTGACCAAGTTCCTGAAAAAGTGGCACCTTGCCCTGTCAAGGATTCTGTAAAAACTCCACTTTGTTTTATAAACAGAATTGTGGAGGTTAGAAGGGCTTATACATATGCAACACAAAATGTAAAGCAAAACACCATTCATTATCAAAAAGTCAATCTCCTTTAGAATAGTTGCTACAAGAATAACTTTTCTGTAGAATTTTATTGGAATATTACTTATGATAAGGTTTCCCTGTAAAAGTAATTTTTTTAAAAAAATTCAACTTAGACTGGTGTAAAGCCATTTAAATTCCAACTTCAATGATTTCCCCTCCTCTCTTTTCTTCCATAGGTACAACTGAATGCAAACATTGTTCTGGTTGCTGCCACCTCAAGGTTTGTCTGTTCTCCTTTTGGCAAATGGATTTTCCCACTCTCTCTTGTGTGCCTGGCTGGGCATTTAAACGAATTGGATCCTAAATAATGGACTCCTAGAGGAGTATCCTGGATTACAAACATTATATCAAATTATCAGGTCAGAAGTATCACATTCAGTGACAGACAGCTTCTAGTTACAGAGACTGTCATCTCCACTACCTTGGTATTCCCTCAGTTACTTTCCTCAGTAATTTACATTTAATCAATACAAAGAAAAGTAATAGTACAAAAGATTGCAGTGGCATTAGGCCATTGAGTAATTTGCAGACAACGGCAAAAGTATATTGGCGCTGTGATGACTGCTTCTGTACGGGACTGGCATAACTATCTGCTGAGGGGCAAAATCTCTGTAGAGGCACAGCCATGACATTATAATTCATACCGAAGTTCAATTATAATGCATCCATGGTATTTTATTGGGACATTCAGTTTCTGGCTGACATGACTTAAGAGGGAAAACATTTTGCTTTTTGGAAAAATGTCTTTAAAATCAGTGAGGAGAACAAGACCTAATTCTGGTTTTATCCCTTCTTCACATTCTTTTCTTATTTTTGTGTTGGTTTGTGGTTTTTTCCCCCTACTTCCTAACTAAACCTGCCTGTATTCCCAATAATGGGCTAAACTCAATCTCAGCCTATAGGCTTTGTCAAAGAGGAAGATGGGACTGAAAATGAAGTGGTGAGTGATTTCCAAGTACACCTGTTTTTCCACACCAGGGACTGTCTTATTAAATGCCTGTTCATCAGGGGGGTTGCTTGTCTGCTTGCTTGTTTTTCCCTGTCAAAATGGTCTAAGAGCTTTGGATTACCTGTCTTTACAGTTCCATTTATAACCAAACTTGAAAATAAGTTTAAACAATATATTTTAAAATATCTAAATGAACAATTTGTCAGGGCCAATGCCAGTTAAGGTTCATACAGTTAGTGAAAGGGACATCTCAATGTCATTAGCAGAGTCACAGAATACCTCGCCTTTCTTGTTTATGTCAGACTTCAGCCCATTTTTTTCTATAGGCATCAGTTTCCACTCATTCCCACAGGTCTTTAATCAGCAAAACACTCACCATTAAAGCAACAATCTTGAAACTGTGATGCATGCTCTTATGAAAGGTAATCCGGCTCACTTTCAGCAGCTTCCCAAAGAGATTTCAGCTCAGCTGTAGGCTGAGCAGACCTTCCCTCCTCAGAATTTTTGCTTGTAATCATACTCATGTTATCAATCCTGATTTTTTTATGAGACAACATTTAAGCCCTTCATGTCAGTTACTTTTAATAAACCTTTTTTTTCTTTTTGGTTTACATTTCAGCTGTCAACATTGTTGTTTCCCATTTTCAAGACTTTTACCTTTACATTTTCTATTTATATTATTGATCTACCCTTGGGCAGCTGAAACTGCCCTTGGGGCTGACAGCTGACCTGGGCAGAAATCTGGCTCCTGGAAGTGGAAATAGATTAAAAAGTGGGGAAGCATTTTATTAAAGATTCATCCCTTCCTCTGTCCCTTACCTCCTTCCCTCTCTCCATCCCATCTGCCTCCTGTCCTCCTTTTCTCTTTCTCTCTCTTTCTCTTTTGCTTTTGTTTTTGCATTTGCATTTTCATTTGCATTTACTTTCCTTCCTTCCTTCCTTCCTTTCTTTATTTTTTCCCTCTGTTCTTCCTTCCATCTTCCTCCAACTCTCTTTCTCTGTCTTCCTCTTTTCTACAGATCTGCGGGCTTGTCTTTATCCCATATGACAAGGCAGTCCCTGAATAAATGTTGCCACTGATGTATTTTTTTTACATTCTTCCTAACTTAATGTATATTTTTCATAACATGTTTTTTATATATATACACATACACATATGTACACATATGCATTACATATACATGTATGCATGTATGTTACAGTCTGCTTCAGAGAGAAACAAAAGCCAAGTACAGTCCCCTTGGGAGGGGTGGGGAATGCGTCCCGCTTCGGTGCAGATGCCTGCAGCTGCCTGTCTCTGGGGCGCAGCACTGGAGGGCACTGACATCGGAGGCTGCCACTCTCTGTCCCTAGCCCTTCTCCCACCTGCACTGCCACCCGTGGGCTCCCTTCTGTCCCTTGGGAACACGGACCAGCACTGGGAAATCCTGCCCCAGCCGCCTGCAGGGATGCTGAATGGCACCCAGGCTTTCCCTTGCCATGGGTGTCCTTTGGGCAGGCTCGGGGTGAAGGAGCCACAAGACTGCCTGCATCCCCCCCGCCTGCTCTGACGAGAGGACACAGACACAACCCTGTGCTGCAAAAGCCAACATCTAACCTCAGCAGCCCTTCTTTAATTAGATTTTTTTCCCCTCTACATCTCTTTTTTAATGTGCAGTTCCCAGATTCCTTCACAGTCAGCTATCCCTTTTATTCCTTCTGGAAAGCAATATATATAGTGCAGGACTATAAATAAGACTAGCAATGTCATGGTAACCATGGTAACCAGTAGGCTTCAAACACGGATGTGTGCGAGATTTATAGGAGGCTGCCCTCGACTTTACAGCCAGATGATCTGTCCTTTTTAAAATTACACTGCTTGGAATTTGGGTTTCTCACCTGGAACAAAAAATCTTTTTTTTTTTAATACTAAACAAGGAACTGAAGGTATTTTACCTTTTTTAAAATAAATGGGTGTTTAAAAAGAAAGACTGAAAATGGATACCTTCTTTGGATGCTGATTGCAATGTTATTTTGAAAACTTTTTCATTTCAGGTGAAGGCAGCCGCCATTCTTGCTCACCATCCGTGGTAAATGCTATGTCTCATCTCTTGTTGTGAGGGATAATTCAATTCACTGCAAGGATGAAATGGGTATATTCCAATGTTTTGTGCCAGGCATAATACCAAAGGTTCTATTTCTTAAAAGTAAATGCAGCAACTGAAATTCAAAGAAGACTCAACTGGGATCTGTCAATAGCTATATAGTAAAACGGTGCTGCTCAGTTCCCCTGGAGAAGTTGCAACTCATGACCAGCAATCCCTCAGGTAGTGGTACTGCAATGTGTTTGGGACCACGGTTGGGGAATGGCCCAGCATTCTGCTTAATTAGTCCAAACAATGATAATTACAGCAGGGGACCTGAAGCTCTTCAAAGTAAGGATAGATATTCATATGTAAATAAACTGATTGCAAAGTCAAACTGTGGGCAGAAAGCACTGACAAGTTGCATCTCAGGAAAAGCTCTGAGGAAAGCCAGTCCTGAGAGGTCCCTCCACGCACAATTCCTGTGTTACAGAGAAGTACGGTCACCTCCCTGCTCCATGGAGGTGCTAGTGAACTCTTCAAGACCAGAGAAAGAGGGACAAAAAAACCCCACAGTCTTATTTTTTTCCTACAAGGATCCTGCCATACCGTTGTAGCCGGCTCCATGCTGCACACCTGGCAGGACTTTACAGCGGCATCCAGTGCCAGCAGTTGGGTAGAGCCTGGTGAGGTCTGCCTCCACTGCACAGGAAGAGAATTAATTGTACGTGTTTCTGAACAGTGGTTGGACATGGGGAATATAGGGCTCCCCCCACAGTAAAACTGCTCTTGTTCCATGAACTTCAGTAAGAAAAAAACTGCGCTCTGCTAGCTTCGCTCTTTGTACTAATGCACGGATGCTGCTTGGACAAAAAAACAAAGCTTTCACTGTCCCCAAAATGGTTCAGCTTGAACAGTTGAGAAGCAGATGTTGTAAAATTATGCAGGTCTCCAGAGAAGGATTTGGGAGTGGCATCTGGGAAAAAAAGTAATGCACTGCTGTTCCATAGTTTAACATTTGTCAGCAGCCCCTTGGAGATGGATTTGGGGAAGGAAACAACAATGCATGGGGTATGGATGCTTCGGCTGTTCTTCAGGCTGGCTGTGCAGAAAACGGAAATTGCTGTGAAAGGCTGATGCCTCTCAGTCCACGTGCAAATGCAGATGTTTGAAAGATTTGAAAATGGACTTCAGAAATTCCCTCCACAGTGAGGTGATTTGTGTTTTGGAGCCAGTCCTGAGGCTCTGTGCAATTTTTCTATTATAATGCCTATTCTTAGCTCAGCATCACCTGCAAGCTTTTTGTGATTGGAAAGAAGTGTGGGTCCATTAGCAAATGTTGCTTGCATGTATTTTGTGTGTGTGTGTGTAAAATGCACAGTGCTGAGGGGGAAGCAATATGAGTCAGACTGTTTCTTTCCACTCCATTGAGACATGCCGAGGGTCTGAGTTTATACAAATACACCACAGAAATTTTACTCTCTTCCAGCAGTGTGCAAGGCATGCATGCTGCCCCCAGTGAAGCTGTTGTCTCTGTGATTTTTGCTGCCTTCAGCAGGGAGCAGGTTCAGCAATGCCCACCTCAAGCACCCGCCCTCCATCTGTCAGCAGTGAATGCTCTTGGACTGACAAAGTGCCACCGGTTGAGATTCGTGGTACAATGTGAGATGCCCGCTTTATCAGCGTGGTGACCCATAACCATCGCCATAGATTTTCAATGAGAGTGCGTTGGGGTGTTAAAATGGCCGTGCTCCCCTTGATAAGCAAGGGCATAGAAAGGTGGCAAGGATGCAGCAGATCAATAAGAGTTTTAAAGCTGCTCTGTGCAGACAGTGAGCCTCACTCTTGCAAGCAGTCACAGGGTAGCATTACAGCTATCCATTTTCCCATTCACTCCGGCGGGATTTCTGATGTCAGTAAAGTCGTGTCTGCAGTGCCAGCCCCGGTGCCTGTTGGTCAAGAATTTAGAGTCTCTGGGTGGGCTTAGACTCAAACATGGAGAAAATATATCCTTCATTACTTTCTTTCACAGGCAGCTGTCAAACCTGTTGCTGGTACTGAACTGCCAGGCTCTTGCATGTTTTTTTCACTCTGGCACCAGTAAGAAATCTGCAAATTGCTGACGTTTGTTACCTATGAGAAAACACCAGAATGCCCTTGAACTTTACAGCACGGACTTGTGTTAGATTAATCTCTCTGCCAGAGAGCAGTTATCCCGTCATTCATTTTGAAACCTGCTTCCAGGCTCAAGCAGAGCGCTCTTTGATGCTGTGAACAACCTCAGGATAAAGGTAAGCACAGTCATTCCCAAAAGACCTCAGACACTCACTTTATGGGCCCTTTCCCTTCCCTTTCCTTAAATAACAGAGCCAGTTTCTTACTTCTTTCCAACTGGCCTTGCTGATTTTGCCTGGCTGAGGTTAAAGAAATTACCAATTATAAAATCATAAAATGTTTTGGATTGGAAGGGACCCCTAGAGGTCATCTAGTCCACCCCTCCGCATGATTTCTGTGGTTCCAGTCAGGCATTATAATTGTTCATGATATCTTTTTTTCTCTTCCTACAGATTCAGACAAGAATCTTGGGTTCATCTACAGTTCCCCCAGTTCCTGTTTCATTGGACAACTGGCCATAAACTATTTATAACACAGGCGAGCAGTCTGCCTATCTGAAATGGCTTCTCCATGAGTCTATGTTACAGTGGGAGTAAGTTTACAAAGAGCAAACTGTTGAAGATGAGTAGCTTGCAAAGGTTTTCTCTCAAAGCAGGTTTTCTCTTTTACACTTCAATGTAAACAGCTGGCAAAAAAAGCTGCTGTTCCCATGGTTAGGGACCCAGAACTTGCTCCGTTGGCTTTCGTTTTTCAGTCATGTCAGGGGAACTCTAGGCTGGAAATAAATGCCATCAGAAGAGCCACACTTGGTCCTCCAACTGCACAAAGAACCAAAATGCTCCCTTCAATGTTAATGAGCTGCTGGTATAGATTGGTGCAGTGTATGGTTATTAAAAAGGGGCAGGAGGCCTGATCTGATAGATTTGGAACACATCCTATTGCATTTGTACCACCCAACACCTGCCCCTCATCAACTTCAGTCTTGTTATTCTGCTAAGACTGATCTTCGATGCTGTAAGAAATTTCTGGCAGGGGCTGAATTTTGTGGTGTGATTCACATACAATACCTGGTACAGCAGAACCCAGACTAGTCTGGGCAATACAAATTTTGAACAATTCTTATCTGATTTCACTTGACTCCAGCAGAAAACATGCACTCCATTTTCAAAAGTATCGAGTTGCCTATCATTGGGTGACTTTGCTTCTGAAATTGTTTTATGCATTTATTTGCATCTGTTGAAGCCAAGAGCCATTTGACAATTTACCATGCATGTCTGAAAAAACATCTGACCCCAGCTTTAGAGAGGATGGATAGTGTCTGTTTTCTCTAATGAAAGCAGTTTCTTAATTTCCATGAAGGAGGAGACAGTTGGGAAGGGCGTCGGGACTTTGTGCAGCCACAGCAGCTGAAGCAGAAGGAACTTCTCAACATGGGCTTTCTGGACCCCAGGCTGCCGATGGACTATGTGTACAGGAGCTTTTTGCGTTCCGAGGAATTGCCTGCAGGAACCAGTTTCACGCAGTGTTAGTCCCTGCCTGCACTGCACTATCCTGAACACCTTATCCCATTCCTTCACTACTTTCTGTTTCTGTCTTTTGGGGGGATTAGTATGTGCTGAAGCACTACTTTATTGAAGATAACAATTATCTCCATAATAAACTGGCTTGATCCAGGAAGACAGATGGAAGGGAAAGTGAGAAAAGAACTAAAAAAGGGCACACAGATGAATAGTTTGGAAGGGGGGAGAAAGCAGATGGTGGATGAAATTCATTAGTTTAGAATAACCGTATTGATCCCCTCCTTTTCTCCGAGGCTGCAGCTAACTTTTGCTGTTCATACGTGTAATGCTGCTCGCCCTGACTGGCAACTTCCACATTTGCTACCCTTGCAATGCAGTCCTTGAAGCATGCCAGCAGTGGCTCCTTGGTTTACCTGTAACAAAGCGAAGCCACAGCCAAACTGCCTTTCCAGCTGTGCAACCAACCAGCAGTAAATTCAGGTGGAGATCCAGGTGTTGGAAGGCATTACTTGCTGGTTTTACCTGTACAGAGACTGTTAATTTGAAAATAGGAGCATATGTCCTATTTTCTGTCCCAGGAGGTTAGTGAGCCAGCTGGGTACAAAGCTTGAAAACTCGAGTACCTCTGAAGTTCAAAGAGATTGAGCTGTGTTTTGGGAGAGCTCCAGCAACAGTCACGTAAATGTATCATTGAACCATCAAATGAATCCAATTACTGCTGTTCCACACTGAGGGCTGTTGGAAGTGGACAGGATTCCCTGGAGCAGCTGGATGAATCTGGACAACGTCCAAGGAGTTTCAGACATGGCCCCACCCTGACCAGCAGTGCTGTGGCAGAGGGAGCTCCGGCACAGCAGAAGATGATGTTTCCCAGATCTGTTCATCCCAATGGATGAGCAGAATTTGGCAGGGAAGACACCCTCGGCCACCAGCAGCAGCCACTTCCCTTTGCCAGCACCGATCACCTTTCCAAATGTGTCTTCTCCCGTGGGTTCATCTGCAGACATGGAGGAATATCTCATGCAGCTCCTCTGGAAAGGCTCAGCATACATGCCCCCAAGGCTGGGACCCTCCTTTTTGGGCAGCCGTCAAACCAGCAAGGCAATGACAAAGCCCAGAGGGGAAACTGGTCCTAAACCGAACACAGGGATGGACCAAGGCACGCTGAAGTAAACGCTAAGTCAGTAATTAAGTTAATTGAGTTTTGGATCTGGCCCATAAATGGCTTCTACATCTTAGAGCGATGATTTTGCATGTTGCTAATTTGACTAATTAATTTGACTAATTCTATGTGTTGTAGAACTGTTGATATCAGGGAAGCAAATGTTTAATTTAAAAGCTAATTAAAGAACATCAGGCTGCGGTCAAAAAATGCAGCAGGATGAAATGGGTATTTGTCGATCACTTAGGTTTCATCATTTTCAGGAAAGAGGGCAGGCTTGGTAACCCTAGGAAATAGATACTGTGCATGAGCGAGGAGTAGGAGAGACAAACAATTTCTGATTGATGTAACTAATGCTGATTTTTTTTTTATCAAGCCATTGGTGAAGCTCCCCTCTTTCCTACAGTGAGCAATCAGAATATTAAGTTTCCACCTTGTTTAAAGGATTTTAGAATTTGTGGCTCAAAACCTTCAGAATATTTATATACAAGTGCTGACATCTAGCCAAATACTTTTAAGTTGGCCATAAAAGGCTACTTTGTGAGGATACTAACTGTATTAGGAATGGATTGCTTTTTCAAAGACTTTGATTAGAAGTACTTCAGGAAATTTCATTTGGAGCTTTCAGAGGAAGGAGGATTTAGGGATGCTTTGTACACGTGTGGACTTGTATACGTTTCTTTCTTTGTAACATGTTGCACGTGTACACTCTCTGTAATTAGCTATAGCAATAAATTGTGCAGGCTACATTGCTTCTCTAGCTCTTAGTATCCATTAAACCAATTATCGGGAGAAGTCGGAAGAACGCTTATACTGCAGTTTGCAGAATTTATGTTTTCAGGAAGCAAGTGTAGGAAAGTGTGTGTTTAACATTCACCACAAGTACGTACACAGATGCTCATTGAGATAAGGAGAGGAACATGCATCCTTCCTCCACCTGGAGCTGCAGCCACCAGTCCTTGGTCACTGTCACTGAAGAAGGAGCAGGGTCCAAACCAAAGACAGATTTCTGTGAACCTCACCTTACAGTACTTATCTTGATGACTGCAGTGTGCCCAGAGTTTCTAAAAGCCTGGCATTGAAAGAGCCCATTCTGACTGAGAGAGTTAGGCTGAATTTGAGGTGATAGTCAAAGACCTGTCCTTTCCACCTACTCCTTCAGAGACTCATCTGCAGGACATGTTTCCTCAGGGCAACTCTCAAAGCTGGCCACACAGATTAAGAAGTTAAAACTGATGTGGGAAAGAGATAAACCTCCGTGTTGCTGCAATGTGCTACATGGTTGGAGTGACTCTTGCTCTATACATAGGTCTCTGGGTATTCTTCAGTTGAGTCATGGCAGGTGCCATTCTGAGAAGGTATTTGTCCTTTTGTTTTGGGTGGTAAGTTGTCTCATCACCTTTGTTATGTATCTGTACCCTCATTACAGGGTCTGTCCTGCTTGAACCTAAATGATGATTTGCAACTGACTTCAGTGACTGGTGGATAAAGCCCTGTTCCTCCCCACCTGCCACCCTTTGTCTGAGATGTATGGACAAGTTTAACTGTTATATGGGACAAGTATAACTGTTGTATTGCAGTGCACCTAATGCCCATGTGGCCCCATCACCGCTACACTGTGCACAGGGCTGAACTATTCACTGAGCGGCTCAGGAAAGAGATGAGCCCAGGTCTTCCCAGCTTCAGGCTACCTGTCAAACACAAGGGTGAACAGTATCTGAAGGATAACAGTCTTGGACTTCCGTTGTACCAGAAACCCAGGGAAATACAACCCCTGGTGAGGAGTCATACGGTTGCCCTATGATGAAGGCACAAATGAAGAATGCTGAAAGTTGCAGGGGAAGTATGTGGGAACAACTGAACATGTGATGTTTGTTACATTTATTGTACTAAAGAATTTGAAATGTTCTTCTTTCCAAAACAGGTTTAAAATTCAGTAGTGACATTCTGTTTATTTGGTTTAGTTTGGGTTTTTTTGCAAACTGATTATCTGGAAGAAAACCTTTGAAAACTCAAAAAAACCCACAAATCTTTTTTGTACAAATTCACTTACTTCCTAAAACGGTCAATCTTTTCAAATTGGAACACAAACCAAAAGTCTTTAAGAACTGCAAAACATCTTTCAGCCATGGACGGACTGAGAGGTGCATCAAAGTAATTTTTCTTGTAGAGTTTTGATTTTTGACAAGGTGTGCTTTCTAGTTAAAAAAAAATATTTATTCTGATAAATACCAACCAGCAAAGCACAGCAGTGGTGGACATAGCTGTCATCTTCTGCAACACCTGGAATACCTTTTGCTATTCTAAATGTCTCTCATTTTCATCTCCATCTTCCCATGGCACAGCATGGATCTGTTCATCATTCTGCCATGCTTGGGTGCTGCTGCTATAGAAGCCTCATATTCTCACCAGCCTTCACCACTATTCTGCTAAGGTTTCAGACCCCATCCCATATGACTGAAAGCCACAGATGACATTTATAGATGCAGGGGCATGTCATCAAAGCTCAAAGCTTTGGCAGGCAGAATTTCTCTTCTGCACTGCAGGGTCAGACAAGACCAGACAGGGCAGGGTCTTGTCCCCGCGGAGCCTCCATACTGGCAGAGAGATTATAGCCCATGGGGAGCTCCTTTTCTTACCCTTCTTCTTTAGCTACTGCATGCTGCAGCCCACATCCATGCCATCACAAAGGTGACCATGCATTAATGTAACTTTTTTTCCCCTTCCTTCCCTCTGGAAGGAAGAAGTTCTAAGGTTTATGATCCACTGGGATGAACAGATCACACCACAGATCTTCCTGACCTCGGCTTTCTTTCATGATTGTGGCATTCCCCACCACTTTCTGCCAGAAGACAGATGTGGAGTGTTTTCCTTCATGGGATGGGATCCTTGCTTCCCACGGGGCACAGGTTGCACTGGTCTTTGCACAGGGCACTCAGATCAGGTTTGAGTGCTGCTTTCTGGGTATCTGTGCTTTAATTAAAAAGTTTGTAGAAAAACTGGAGAGGTCACACCAAGGACACATCAGATAGCATTTAGGGGCTGCAGAAAATCCATTAAGATGAGATACTTACAGGAATCTGCCTGATTCACTTATCAAAAAGGAGGTTGATCTATGACACGATTGCTGTGAAAGAGTACCTTTGTGAGGAATAATTTCCATGTACTGACCTTGCCTTTAACATAGCAGAGAAATGTACAAAAGGAATCCATTTCTGGAAGTTATGTCCGGTCCAAATGAAAAAAATAAGACCTTTTTGAATGGAAATGACAAATAACTCAATTACAACCTGATGCAGAACAGGGAAAAATATTTGTTCTCTCAGCAACGTTCACAAGCTAGAAAAACAGTTTCCCATCCTACTTAGAGTAATGCAGATCAGAATAAACCAGGGCCATGAGTTCTGCTTGGAGCCTTTAGGTGCTATTTTAATGCTACCAATAAAACACAAGCTGTCTTCAACTGCAGAAATGCTTTTGCTTTTCCAAGAACAAGTGTACCTCAGTAACAACAACAAAAGCTAGACCATGCTAATTGATATTGCTATGGCACTCAGAGAATAAATTATATTGATTAATAACTTTGGGAAGGTTTGTTTTTTCTATGCAATTTAAGATAACATCCTTGAAAAGCAGTGCTTCAGAAGTACAGAAGATGAAAAAGCTGTGACCTGCCTTTTCAAAAAGGGCAAATGTCATGGAATAACAGCAATTAATCAGACATACTGCCGCAGTATAATTGGAAGACGTTCAGACATGCCTTCTAAGGTTGAAGTGCTTATTTTTTAAGATTTTCAGTGCCAAATAAAGCATTCAAATACCCTTTCCTCCATTACTAGCAATGGGAACTGGGCACAAGGGTGGCCTAGAAAGCTTCAGGAATCTCCCTTTCTTTTCACATTAGGACTAATGGCAGGCATTTATTTTGCCACACACAGCTGATGCCAAGTTTTTGTGCCTTTGCATCTTGGCAGGAGGCGGTAGCTGTGCTGCAGTCCTTTTGTGATTTTTTCATAAATCGCAGTAGAGAGGAGTGTTGGTCATGATTATTGATCAACAGCATACAAAAATAGCAGCCTTGATATGGAGATTTGGGGATGTTTCTAATGCCGCAGTAGATCAACAACAAAAAGGCACCATTCAGAGTGCTCAGTTATGCTGTTGACATCCAAACAGGAGCCCGACCCCTATTTAGAGACGAAGCTGTCATTAAGAGCTTCCTTAGCTTTTCCGAAGACCTTTCATTTGTGACAATTTGTTACAGCTTGTAGGCTGGTATTTCTGCAGCTCACGTATCATCCTTCCAGGCGTAAGGATGGCCATAATAAAAATAGAAGTGTAACAGGTCACGTTTCTACACTTTAGCCTAATGGGATAATTTAATGTGCTATTAATGGCTACAGATCTCTCCCACCCTCCCTAAACCCAGTTCTAACAATGTGAGATTTGAGGAAACAGAAGCCTCTGGTCTGGAGCTGTTACTTCTTTTTATAGCTTGCTTTTGCCACTCTGCAGAGTGTAAAATTCAAGATTAGTTTGAGATTAGTTTGGATAAGCATAAGTACATCACAGAGAGACTTTAATTGCTTCTTTCTGCTTTACAAAGTCCATTGGTGTTCAGGAAAAATGTGCAGAGAATTCATATGTAATATTTGGGTGAAGGCTTGAAAGCCAATGCTTTTAAAGAGCACTTACTGCAAAGCAACCTCCACTTGAAAAATCTTACAGGTTCTTTTGGGATCCTGAGCCTTTGACAGCAGTGAAGTATTTTTTAAGAACCTGTTTTAATCTATTTTTACTTTGAACACACAGTATAAAAGTTTTTAATATCAAAAAAATTGCATTTGATTATAATAGTGAGCCATCAACATCTATTCTATTATTCTATTCAATTTACACATGTCTAAGTGCACACAAGACATTAAGTCTATGATTACCAATCAGTTTTTAGGTTTGCCTTTTGTAGCATAACCCTTAAGATTCCTGATAACTTGTAGCTTGTCTTGCATGCTTGACAACTCTTTCCATGTATACATAAGCAAAATGTTTTATTCTTTGTTCTGGAGTAATTTGCTTTTGCTTTGCTTGGTACTAGGAAAATGTAATCACAGCGTCAAAAATAAAATATGGTATTATTTCACAGCTTTTTTGTAAAGTGGTAAAGTCCTTGTTACAGCGACCTTTCAGTTTGTGAAGGATCAATTCCATTGGGGCTTCATTCTCTCCATATGCAGTGGAGAAGATGCACAGAATATATACAGTTACAGAAAGTGTCATTAATATTAAACAACAGAAAATGGCTCTTGGTTTTAGCATCACTGAATACCATTCTGAAGCCTTCAAGCCCCTGTGTCAGCCACATGCTATGTGTATTACCCAGAAAGGAGGGATGGTTTTGTTGTGCTCTGCACTTGTCTTCTAAAAATAATAAAAAAAAAATGAAGTCATCACATTAGAAATATAAGTAAATGGCTTTTCTCCAACCACTGTTCAACACACAGGGTGTTGTACCAGGGCAAACAATGAGCCACAAGTAATTACATCTTATCTTAAATAGTTTCTCTTTATGCAATTTCAGTTAAGGAAAAGCTGTAAGTTCCTCTTTCCATTGCCATGCCACAACATAAACCAGTCCCTTAGGACGTTTCAGAAAGATGCCTGTCCCCACTTCACCTCAATAGGGCACTTTTCCTCTAGGTGGGGTCAGTGCAAGCCCCTTTCAACTGGACACCAGCTTCTCCAGCTCACCCCTCAGGGTACGCCGGGTCACTGTCTGTCACACCACACAACTGAGACGTAAGAGGTACGACATTTCCATCAGGCTGTACTTGAAATAAAATCCATATTTAGCCTTTAAACACGACAGCTTTCCTCCAGCCAAAAGCTGCTCAGGGATGACTAGGTGGCTTGGCTGAGGCAATGCTCTCCTGAGTTGAAGCTGGAAGTCACGTCCTACTGACATCACACAACAGCAGCCAGAATAACAAGGAGCAACTGCTCTGGTGGTTCCCCTCTTTGTGCACAAGCTGCTGGCACCTTCCTGGAGCAAGAGGTACCCAAAATAGGCTGTGGTTTTGCCAACTGCTGGGACCCAGCTTTGTGCTGTAGCAGCTCTGGTGTTGCTTTGCTCTTCCCAACACAGTGGGGATCTTCTACCATGGCAGCATAGTGACTTTTCAGAGGACCACAGCATCTATTCTGTGTCCCTTGTGGAGTGCCTGGAAAGTCCCTGAAGCTCTACCATGTGGAGAAAAAAAACCTCATGTGCTGTGGTCAAAATTTTCCTTCCCTTCTGTGCTGTTAACTGGGACACCACAACTGCTGGGAATCAGGAATGGCAGTGCTCAGTGTGAATGTGCAAATAAATTGTGAGGTGCTTTGGGACTCTTAAGAGTATGAAAAACCCAGACCTGTATTTGGCTATTCTAGAAAATGAAAGACAGACTTCAGATTGTACCATGAATATACATATACGTACCAGGGCCATTTTATATTGCATGAGTCATATCACAGTAAAAGCACAGATCCCTGGTGATGAGGCTCCAGACAGGCTGTGGCAGCAGTAAGTTTGACTGGCAGCTGTCAGCCTGTGCAGAAGCTTTCTTGGTCTCTTCACCAGAGCAGTATCAGACTCTGCAGCCAAACAGACCGACAACTCATTAACCCACTGTCAGATCTTCAAGCCAGATGGGACTACCACCTTGAGTGCCATCACACAGCACATCCAGGACAACCAGAAGATCAGGCCCAGTCAACATGGGTTTATGAAAGGCAGATCCTGCCTGACTAACCTGATCTCATTCTATGACCAGGTGACATGCTTAGTGGACGAGGGAATGTGGTGTACCTGGACTTCAGGAAAGCCTTTGACATCATTTCCTACAGCATTCCGCTTGAGAAACTGGCTGCTCATGGCTTGGACAGGCATACTCTTTGCTGGGTAAAAAACTGGCTGGATGGCCGGGCCCAAAGAGTTTTGGTGCATGGAGTTAAATCCAGTTGTTGTTTGGTCACAAGTGGTGTTCCCCAGGGCTCAGAATTGGGGCCAGTTTGTTTAACATCTTTATCGATGATCTGGAGGAGGGGATTGAGTGCACCCTCAGCAAGTTTGCAGATGACACTAAGCTGGGTGGAAGTGTTGATCTGCTCAAGGGCAGGAAGGCTCTACAGAGGGATCTGGGCAGGGCGGATTGATGGGCTGAGGCCAATTGGATAAGATTTAACAAGGCCAAGTGCTGGGTCCTGCACTTGGGTGACAACAACCCCATGCAATGCTACAGGCTTGGGGAAGAGTGGCTGGAAAGCTGTCCAGCAGAAAAGGAACTGGGGGTGGTGGTCGACAGCCAGCTGAATATGAGCCAGCAGTGTGCCCAGGTGGCGAAGAAATGGCAACCTGGCTTGTATCAGGAATAGCATGGCCAGCAGGACCAGGGCAGTCATCCTGTCCCTGTACTGGGCACAAGTGAGGCCACACCTCGAATGCTGGGTTCAGTGTTGGGCCCCTCACTCCAAGAAGGTCATTGAGGGGCTGGAGCGTGTCCAGAGAAGGGCAACAAAGCTGGTGAGGGGTCTGGAGCCCAAGGCTGATGGAGAGTGGCTGAAGGCACTGGGGGTGTTCAGCCTGGAGAAGAGGAGGCTGAGGGGAGACCTTACCGCCCTCTACAACTGCCTGACAGGAGGGGGTAGTGAGGTGGGTGTTGGTGTCTTCTCCCAAGTAACAAGCAATAGGATGAGAGGACATGGCCTCAAGTTGTGCCAGAGATGGTTTAGGTTTGATATTAGGAAAAATTTCGTCACAGAAAGGGTTGTCAAACATTGGAATGGGCTGCCCACAGAAGTGGTCGAATCCCCATCCCTGGAGGCATTTAAAAGATGGGTAGACAAGGTACTTAGGGACATGGTTTAGTAGTGGACAGGTATGGTTGGACTTGATGATCTTAAAGGTCTTTTCCAGCCAAATGACTCTATGATTCTATACCAGATCTAAGGTCTAAATACCAGATCTGTCCAGACAACCTGTGCTTAGACCAGAGGCTACTGTTAGACCATAGACCATAGACCACTGCCCTGTGGAGATCAAAATGTGTGTTACAGGCAGAGGACTTTTTCACTGATATTGTAGCTGGCTAAGCACATCTTGCAGGCAAAGCAAAGCTGAGCTTACAGCTTGATCCAACAGCCACAAAGAGGCCGAGCGTCTCTCTGACTTCACTGAGATGTGGATGCGGTTCTGTGTCTACACACCATCCTCTGCAACCTTGACCCTTCAAGGGACCGAGCAGGAGCAGAGAAAAGAGCAAGGCTTCACCAGACTGGCATTCTCATCATTATCCTGGGCAAGGTCAGCTGAAGAGAAAACAGTCCAAAAGAGTCACCAGTTGATTTACAGGTGTGTTTTGTTCAACTGGCACGGTGCAAAGTCACATCATCAACAGCTTCCCTCTCACAGACACACCAGCACCCGAGCTTACATTGCCAACTACATGGCTTTTGTGTAGTGCCCACTAGCACTTCCCACACCTATAGATGTACGTGGTTTGCCATAGTTAATCATACTGCAGTTAGGGAACTTGGGTTACGAAGTTCGTGAATGGTTCTTGGTCAAAAGCCATTCAATTTAGCAATTTCATTGTCCCTCTTTGGCACAGGCGTACGGTTGCAGTGGAGCTTTTATCTGAGCACTGAGATATTATGAGGCACTCCAGCTCATCACAGGAAAATTCAAACCTGTGAAGGATTTCTTCTACACTTTACCTCTCTCCTGCCTTAAGTTCTCTTGAGGGGAGACAGAACTTTACATTTATTAATTCAAAATGTACATATCATCACTGGCTTAATTGATAATGCCCTTTTCCCATCTGGCATCAAGGTCACGTATTTGCCTGGATGCGTGTGGGATTCCCAGGTCTCGTGCTGAATGCTGATCAGACAGATGGTATGGGCATTTTCCTTTCAAAATAGTTGATATCTGGGTGTCAGACAAAAAGTGTCAGGTAAGCAGAACAAACAAATTATCACAAAATGAACTGGAAAAAGAAGTGTGTGGATAAAACTGGCACATTGCTGTAATCGCAGTTTTAACAAAACAGTTATTTTCTCACTGAAAACGTAAGTAGTGTGAGCTCAGGTGTCTTTTGCTATACTGCAACTCACTTTCAGGCATGTCTGCTACTGCTTGAACTTTAATTTAAGGATACATCACGCACTGACTTCAGCAGAATAGGGATGAACTCTTCCTATCCAAAACTGGCCCTTCATGGGTAAAGCAGTACCTGCTTGCTTACCTGTGGGCGCATGCTTGAGCTCCACAGACAGGCTGCTTCCACAGATCCACCTCCATGCTGTTACACAAGAACTGGCTGGTGAAATGCAGGCAAAAAGGGTCAGTAATTGACCAGAATGACAGATTTTATTTGTTATTACAAACTTGAAAATCAAACCAAATGAACCTTTTCTTGTGCTATCATTCAAATAATAAACCTCAAACACCCAAGTCTAAGTTCAGTGCCTCTTTTCTGCTGTAGTAAAAGGCATCCCATGCAGCTGTATCCATTAAAATGAGGACACCAGAAATTTACTCTGCAGCTTCCCTGTCTCATTTCCAAAAATAGTTATTCCTAAGATAGTGAGTGAGAAACAAAGACTGTATGCATTAATATATCGGTAGTCCCAGATGTCTAACTGATCACTGATCTATAAATACTCCTTAGCAAACAACACTAAGGGTTAGGCAAAGCATGCAAAAAGGTGTAGGCTACTAATATTTCTGTACCTTGATACACAACGCTAAAAATGTGCAGTCATTAGGAAGTGAAAAAAGATAAAAGTGCTAAATGTTTGAGCTGTCTTGCTCACCTGCAGAGCATAAAAAAGAAGAAAAACAGGAAAACTGATGAAAATTTAAGTATATTGAAAATTTTAGTCTAAAAGCAAAGGGAAGCATATAAAACCCCATAAACCCCAGTTACAGCTGTATTAACAAAAAACAGGGCTTTATAATGATAGGTTTGAGAAGGTTAGCAAATACTGGTTCAAACATTCCAGGAGTGATTTGTCTTCAGTTTCTGAGCCTTTCTCTGAAGCATGATCAATAGGAAGGTACCAGTAGGGCTGAATTCTTGGGCAAATCCTTAGCTGCTATAAATCAGTGTAGCTGCCTCTGCTTTATGATGGGTTTTGCGATCGAGAAAGTGATGGTAATTGTGAATGAAATTTATAAGCTATCCAATTGTTTAGTTAGTTATAATTTATTGTTATGCTTAGCTCAGAAACCAGCAAATACCAGGTAGATGTACAACCTAAATCCTCTGTAAAGAGACACATGGAATGCTTCCTCAGGTAGTTACATGATGATTTCCATGTCCATTACCAGAGCTTTTGTCACTTCTGAGACAACAGTGCCATAAATATTTGAAGTGACCAACAGCACTGAAGTCCATCAATTCTTCTCTTTCAATTTCACCCCTGCAATGATCGGAGCTTTTAATACAACTATCTGCAACTGCTACAGATACCTCTGTCAATGTACTCTTACACCCTCAGCCACAAGCATACAAGGCTTTTACTGGAGGACTGTGCCAAAATCTACACTTTGCAAGCCCTTTCAAATAAAGAGTTTCTTTCCCTCTACTCCACCCATAGCTCCATTTCCTTGTATCTCCAAACCCTCATAGATGTTTGCCTACTTAGATGATTCCTGCAATCATGCTCTCCTCTCTTCCCCTAAGTTCACTCTCCCATATCCCCTCTGTTAAGGCACGTTCATGACTCACCACTTTCTTCTTTCTCTTGGAGAATTTTTCAGAACTCCAGACTAGTCAGAGAATAAACCCCCAAAAGCATGTATTTTTCTTCCCTCTCTTTGTATGGGTTTTAAAAAATGAACTACTGAAGTCATCCAGCTGCTCTCCTTTGGCAGTGGTGGTGACATAGTGATAGTGAGAGATCAACAAGAACAGCTCAAGGTCAGTGTTAAAGGAGGGGGAAACATGCAGTAAAGTTATCCAGACAGGAATAAATCCATGATTGTATGAAATATATATGGGGTGATCTTTTATAGCTTATATGGACTGCAACCTGTGAGTAGGACAGTTGAAGCATGGCAATAGCAGATGCAATTATGTCAGTGATATTTGTTTAAATTTCGCAGTATATGGTTACAACTCTGTACCATACAACCCAACCCCAGCTCTGACCCAGAAACAACTGATCACCTCGCCCTCCTTCTGCACAATGTAATTTCTCAATTTTCCTACCCCCTACTGGTTTTCTAGGTACCTTCACACAGCAATGCAGCAAGCACTGGTTAGCTTCTGTCTTGCCATAAGCAATACTAAAATTACTTATGCTGGGTTGACAGTGCAGTTACAGACCCACCTTGGCTCAATGGTATTCTTAGTGCTACTGTGAATCTGAAACACTTGCCACTCAAAGAGTTAATTTTAATTTTCTCATACCATGGGACATATCAGAGGAAGACAAACAGTTCTGAAAGCGACTTCCCTTGCCTTGCTCTCAGTCTTGGCATCCTCTGTCCTGGAAAGCACCCTTCTAATCTGCTCTGTAGCTGCTAAAGCACTGTGGCATTTTCTCGTTGTTTGTCTGCAGAAATAAATATTTGCATAGAAAAGTACTTTATAAATACATTTATGAGAGAGCGGTTTGTCTGGTATGGAATTATAGAATGATCCCATTTGCTGATTGACAAATTGTGCAGAGTCAATAAAAATGGACTTTATGAATGTGAACTGCAGAGCAAAATGAATAATGTTGGTATATACAGCTTGAGATTCCCGCTCTGGTATTGCTAGCACAGTCAGATCACCTTTTTCAGAAGTCATTCACGATGTCAGTGTTTAGATTTCAAAGGACCTGGTTTTCCAGAGGCTGGTCTTTAATTCTTTATTTAAAAGAAAAAGAAATCAGTTCCTTTACAGTTTCATGCTCTGCCAACAAAATCTCCATTTGCTTCTAAAAATCTTTGCTTTAATCTGTATAAGAGGATGGAAATATTCATATTCATGTCATCATCTTGTTTCCTGAGTAGACTAATCAACACTGACTGGAAGAAGCATAAGCTTAGTACCAATAAGGGCATGACATTTTTCTTCCACTGTAGCCATGTTAACTCTACTTCAGAGGGACTACTCAGGAATTTCATATGGTGCATATCTTCAGGTAGCTTGCTAGGTCAAAGCTAAGTGCCAAACATTCAAAACCTGTCCCTATTCAATCTAGCCTGTGGCAACAAATTAATTATGAGAACAGGAGAAGGCCAATGTATAAGAAAATGTCCGTTCAGCAAATCAGAAACATCCAATTGACAACAGAAAGGCAATTCTGCTGCAAGGGTGATGATGTGTATGAAAAAGCCAAAACAAGTGATTTTCTATCTGTAGCTGGAAAACAGCGAACAAATACTACACGAAAATAATATCTGCACTTTTTCTTGCCTGCCTTTCAATCGCAAGACATTGTCCTTACAGATCAGGTGTATTAACGAGACTTTCTGGTTTTCCCATGGCTGCCTGGGGACTGTACGTTTTAACCTCATGTTTGTTCTTCGGAGTATGTACCATTCACCTTTCTGGGCAGAGACGATGTTACAGCCAGGAAGCCTTGCAGTGTTTGCAGACAGGACCCATCAAAAAACAACTGGCCCAGGAAGAACTGCTGGGCTTGGCCCAGTCAGGGATATTTGTTTTTCTTCCAGATGGGGTGAACAACTAAACGATGGGGGGAAGATCATCCATTCCTCCTGGGACCCCTCTAGAGAGGAGGGTGAGTTGTGAGGAGGGTCTTTTGGGGAGAATGTTGTGAAAAACAAAGAGTGGAGCAGGGTATGGTTGAGAAGGCAGCGGTCCACCGAGTGGGATGATGACAGGGATATGATACGGTGAATTGATTTCCCTTGGAGAAATTATGCTAAATGTTCAAAGGGAAGAGTTTAGGCTGAGCTGGAGAGGGCCGCTAAACACCTCGCATTGTCAGTTACTTTTGCCTGGTACTCCTTATGAAGCAAATAACCGTCTCCCTCTCAGATCTGACCCTTGGTAGGTGTGCAGCCAGCTGGGAAATGTTTCATAACTAGAGCTTCTTCATTTATATCTTAGCTTCTCTTCAGGACATCCTTACAACAGTACAAAGCCTTCTGATTCTGGAAATTTTGTTTTGCAATACCATAACCATTTCCATTCTATCTTAAGGCTTTTCAGCATAAGCTAAGATTTCTTTTTCCTTCAATGCCTTAATATGGAGCTCATATAATATAAAGCTTGTTCTGTATTAGCTGGAAAAATAGCTAGAACCAAAACAAATCATGTCCTTCCTGATGGCCTCAGAGAAGCTGCGCTGCCCTGTGCAGTCAGTTCTCTGATGGAGCATCAGCAATGATATGTGCCCTTCTGGAGTCCACCAAAGCTCCCTACTTGCCTGTTTAGATTATCTTCTTTATAACAGAAATTAGAATAAAAGAAAGGGGCTTGAATGTCCATCTGACCAAAGTGCAGCTGGGGTCTAGCCTCAGGAATTGGTCCTTGGTTCCCATGTCCTGCACATTGTCCCTGAGGGGCTGGTCATGAGGTCAGCAAGCTCTGATCTCTCTAATGCAGTAGTCCCACTGTGGGATGCTGAAGATCCACTCCAAGACTAAAGACTCCTGCAATTTTGTAGTCACCCACACAACATTGAAGAGCCCCTCTGACTCTGAGATGGCCAACAAGGTGTGGGCCTGGACTTGCTCTGTAAGAGGACAGTGAGGTCCATTTATCCTTTTCTTCAGAAATGAAGTCTTGCTTAATTTTGCAGCCAGTGCTGCAAAGATTTTTTTCCTCCCAAGGCCAGCACAAATAGCCTCGTTTTGCACACTGTTCTCATTCAAAGCTGGCTTATAACAGGGGGATGATCCAGCCCACACTATGTACCTGTCTGCATGTCCATGAGTTCCTTAGTAACTAAAATGGGACTGTTCTGTTTTGGGCAGCTCTGCAGGCCAACGGCACTCAATAACTCAATATTTCTCAGGTGGAAATTGTGACAAGATATGTCTGTTCACTAAATGAGGGCACTCTATAGAAGAAATTGGTACTTTTGCCAGGTCCTTGTAGAGTTATTGCAAACCGCATCACGTATCCTTCTTCCAACCCCTAGAGATCAAAACAAAAAGTAACCTGTGTGATTCAAAACTCCCAGTCCTGCTAGGCTTTACAGACTACTACGGACTACTGAAGACTATGGACTTACTATCAGAAGTCCTGTTACCTCACCTCAGAGGATTAGGGCCTGTTGGTGATGGAGGTTCTGTAACCGGTTATTACGGCTACACTACCTGAGGGGCTTCCAGTTCTTCCCCACTAACTCTCATAGATCTTAGCTACCAGCTCAGAGTGAGGGCTTGATTCACAAGAGGATTTAGGTGCTGGCAGGATGCTCCCACCTCTAAGCAAGAAAGCCTACCTGGACCATCCTTTTAGAGAGAGGGCTGGTATGACCACCTGCCTCTCAAAATAAAGCATGCTGTAGTACCTGTACCCCCATCTTTCCAACCTTATACTCTACCTTGGATGTTAGGTGTACCCCAAGACATGAAAAAAACCATGTTCAGGCTCCTTTTTTTCCTTAATGGATCTTGAGAGTGTCTTCCACCTTGCAATATGTGAACCCGGTTACCCCTGAGGGCAGGTAGATTAAAGGCACACTGGGATAGAGCCACAAAATATTTAGATGAAGGCACGTGAAGATGATGGCAAAGCGGGGAAGTGAACTAAAGATATTGGTTGGATTACTTTTACCTTCCTACACCTCAAATTGCTTTTACTACCATTTCAATGTTTACTGATATCTTTCAAAGCAGTCTGTAGTACTGATAATCTAAGACTAATACTCAGCAGCTGCTGCTGAGAACAGCCTGTGCTCTAAGGCACATGTCTATGGCACACCTCACCAACTGACAAATGTATATGCTGTCACGTTAATGTTTAATTGTACAACTCTTCCCCATCTCCATCTGCACAACCGAAGAGACCTGAGACCAAAGGTGATGAGAAAGAGAAAACAGTAATTTGGCAGTGGAAAGCATATGAAAATCTTCCAGGATGCTGAAGCACAAATTGCTCCAGCTAGGGTATGATGGAGCATTAAGCAGTAAGATGTGGCAGGCAGAGTGTTGGGTGGAATAATGTCTCCTCTTTGAGTGGCATGGAACAGGAAAACAAACGCTGTGCATTAACAGAGTAGAAAATGGAAGGTGGAGAGTAATACTAAAAACCCCAATGTACAGTAGATGAGGAATGTTAGGAATGTGGGGATACCCACAGGGCTGTGGAATGGAAAAGGGCTGAGGGTGAGATGAAGGATGCAAGACTCAGAGCTTTCCTCCTTTGGTGAAAGTGGGGCTCCTGTTGCCTGATCTCTGCTCTGTGCCAGGCTAAGGCACCATAACAATCACACTCTCTCTCAGCACGCTTCATTAATATTTTTTTTTTCTGAAAAAAACATCCCAGAACTCTGATAAGCTTTATGATTTATCGTGTCAGCCAGGGCTCCAACAGAAGCCCAGTGTCAGCAGTTTCAAAGATGAAGCAAGACTTTCTAAAATCAAGGGTCTCGCATAAATCAAAAGTTTTTAAGCTCTACATCTGAAAGCTCTCTACTTTCCCTTTCAGTTGTTTGGGTCAATGCTTTTAACAACAATATTGGATGAAAAAGGAAAGTAGAGATTCACATGTAATCACCTTGTTTCAGGAGCGTGGGATTTAAGATGCGCAACATAAGACAGTATTAAACTTTCATGAAATGTGTTCATTAAAATGACTGAGTTCCTTTTGTAAATAACGAGCTCCTTCACCATCTAATGTCTTCACAAGGCTGACGATCTGATGTCTTTGTAAACTTTGACAATCTCTTCCCCTCCATTCCTCCCCTGTATTTGTGAGAATATATATGCTCCTTCTCAAATAACTTAATATTCCTCAATCCCTATAAATATTAACCAACACTTTGTAGAGTAGGAGATGAAGTGTTTACCATTCACATCAAAGTTAGTCAATTCATGACCCATTTAGGTTGAATCCCTGTTGGGGGTGTAGGGGAAGGAAGAACAGGATGAGGTAGAAAACAGTCCTTTCCAAGTGCCTTTTGAGCACACGTTTATTGTAAACCTTTCTTGCCTACATAAATGTATTTGCATATCCATAAGTAATAAGAATTAAGACATGGGCTTTGTTTGAACTCTTCTTGACATTTGATTTTCCTTTAACACGTGGGTCCTGGTTTGCATACTATGTTCAGCAATATTTGAATCCCCAAATCACTTCACTGAAACAGCTTAATAACTGCTTTCTGGGTCCCTTCAACCCAAGACATTTAACAGAAATAAATTATCAAAGATAAATCCTCTTTCCTGAATCTGTGTATTTCAGGGACAGGAAATTAAATGTTCAGCAGTGATCCCCATGTGCCGGTGGCTCTAAGAGTTGCCTGGGGTAGGGCAACTTGTCTGCTACGTGCATAGCATGACATCAAGCAAGTTCCTACATCTCTTTGTGTCCACGTTTTTTCCCCCAAACTTGTAGGATGGGAATAATACTGATAACTGTAATAAATGTTGAGACCTGGAAGGGTAAATGTTCAAGAAAGAGCCAAGTATTTATTGTAGAAAGGGCAATCATATTAACTTTGCAGTTCAAGCAAGTAAATAGATGGGCAAAATTGCCAAAACAGAATAAAAACCAGAAGGGGTGACTTCACTGGCTTCAGAACAATGTTATGGATTTATTTCAGCTTTTAACATGTACCTTACAGTCTGGATCTGCTTTTATCATTCAACTCACATGCAGAGTGCAAATGAATGACATATTAACAATTCTGTTTTCTCCAGAGCATACTTCCATACTGAGCCATTTCAGGTAGTATTTGAGGTATCTAGACTTAAAAATACACCAAGGGATTACAAAACCCTCACTTTTTAAATAATCCCAGTTTAAGAGTTTACAAAGAAAAGGAAGCCTTTGCTGTTTTTCAGATTCTATTTTTAGTTAGATAAGTGTTACCTAAGATCATCTGCCGGTAAGGAGGAAAAAAACCCACATTGATCCCACCAACCTGGGTAACATCTTTTTTTTTTTTTTAAACCAATGAAATTCCAATCCTCCAACATCTGATTTTGTGGAGTAAAATTTAATTCCTTGAGTTTTTAACAAATTCTAAATCTGAATCTTTCAAATAACTCTTATTTTGTGGGGAGTGTCAACAATCACAAGCTTGGAAGTTTGAAGAAAAGTAGACATAGAAGCACTCCAAGTCCAGATTCATGCCTTTGCCTTATTTTCCACCATGGGTACAAACTAAACACTTTACTTTCTTCTAAAAAGTTAGTGCAGGATAAGCACTACCTGGTAAGCAGTGGTGCCTTGTAAGTTGTCTGGAGAGGTGCGGAAGCACATGGCATGGCTGACAGGTCTTCTCGTTGAATAATGGTGTGTTTTTATGGTGAAAATGTATCTGGCATTCATGCCCTAAAACCAGACCTAACTCAGCTGTTTCATTGTGCTCAGCACCTCAAACTGTGGTAACATTCATTAAGTACAGGGGGACTGGAAGACCTTTCCTATTCCTTCCAATTGAAAATGGTTCCAGGAACGTGACAGGATATTCTTGGAGATAAAATAATATAGTTCCAATCCTGTTTACCATCCTGTTTACCTTCCTCTAATAACCCTGAGTTAGAGGATCACAATATTCATTTTCTTTAATAAAATTAAGGTGTAATCATGCTAATGCGATTCACTTTCTTTTTGCTAGCAGGAAAGTATTGCAATGAACCTTTTTTTCCTGCCTGCCTTGTTTCCCTTTGACGTCACAAGAAGGTGGTGGGTATCACACTGGGGCATGTGGTGGTTTGACCCTGGCTGGATGCCAGGGGCCCACCAAAGCTGCTCTGTCACTCCCCTCTTTAACCAGACAGAGACAAAAGTAAATCAAAGGGCTTGTGGGTCAAGATAAGGACAGGGAGAGATCATTCACCAGTTACCGGCATGGGCAAAACAGACTCAACTTGATAAAATTAATTTAATTTATTATCAATCAAAATCAGAGAAGGAGAGGATAAAAACTGCTAAATCTTAAAACACCTTCCCCCCACCCCTCCCTTCTTCCTGGGCTCAACTTCACTCCCAGTTTCCCTACCTAATTCCCCCCAGCAGCGCAGGGGGACAGGAATGGGGGTTGAGGTCAGTTCATCACATGTTGTCTCTGCTGCTTCTTCCTCGGGAGAGGACTCTTCCCCTGCTCCAGTGTGGGGTCCCTCTCATGGGAGACAGTCCTCCATGAACTTCTCCAACATAAGTCCTTCCCACGGGCTACAGTTCTTCACGAACTGCTCCAGCGTGGGTCCATAATTTCCACGGGGTGCAGTCCCTCAGGAGCAGGCTGCTCCAGCGTTGGGTCCCCCGTGGGGTCACAAGTTCTGCTGGCAAATCTGCTTCGGCGTGGGCTCCTCCCCCCACAGGTCCGCAAAGTCTTGCCAGGAACCTGATCTGGCACGGGCTTCCCACAGGGTCACAGCCTCCTTCCTTTGGGCATCCACCCTCTCCGGCGTGGGGTCCTCCACGGGCTACAGGTGGGGATCTGCTCCACCATGGACCTCCATGGACTGCAGGAGGACAGCCTGCCTCACCATGGTCTTCACCACGGACTGCAGGGGAATCTCTGCTCTGGCGCCTGGAGCCCCTCCTGCCCCTCCTTCTTCACTGACCCTGGTGTCTGCAGGGCTGCTCCTCTCACATCCTCTCACTTCTCTTCTCTCTCCAGCTACTGAGCCGCAACTGTTTTTTTTCCGTCTTAAATATGTTATCCCAGAGGTGCTTCCACTGTCGCTGATTGGCTTGGCCTTGGCCAGCAGTGGACACAGGGAAAACTTCTAGCAGCTTCTCACAGAAGCCACCCCTGTAGCCCCCCCCACTACCAAGACCTTGCCACACAAACCCAATACAGGGCACAATTACAAAGAAGGTGGATGGTATGAACGGCTCCTTTGTTAAACAATTGCCAGTTTGCAATTGGGATAGTCACGTCCAGGGCAGGTCTTCAGGTTTTCTTCTAATCTGCAAGAGGCAGTGAGGCATCTGTTTGTCCTGGGAGACAGTGTCACTGCTTATTTGAAGCAGGAGTCTTCTGCAATAGCTGCAGTCTTCACATAAATCAAGTGGAGTGTGGGCTTCTGCCACTCTCAATTCCCACGTTTCATTAAATAAAGACGAGTTTTAGTTTGGGATACAGGCTAAGGTATGTCCGAAAGCTCATGGTGGAGATGTGGAGAGGTGGTATGGAAATGCCTTGGTCCTTTTTAGCATGGAGGTCCTGCTGGTGCTGGCACAGGGGAATAGCTAGAGACAGAGAACAGAAATTAGGTTGATGGAGGTCTCTGCACTCTGGCTCATCTTGTCTTCCAGAATTAATCAGTGCTGTCAAGCCAGTGCCGAGGACTCACCTCAGAGGCAGGAGTTAATGCTACCCTAGGAGAGAATCTGCAGCACCAGTCCTGAAGCAGCCCAGGTGCTCTGTTATTACCTGTCATCTTTCCTTCCTCATCCTCCCCTAGTTTTAATAGTCCAGGTGTTTGGCACTAACCTGGTGTTCCTAGGAGACCTCATAGCTACAGAGCTGAACAGCTGAAGAAAACCTTCAGGTGCCAGTAAGCTGCCTCACATCTGGGAAGACCCTGCAGCTTGTATAAATGCAATGCTCTTCTGGCTCATGGTAAAAGCTCAGCGTTGTTCTTTGGTAAGGTCTGGGATGCACAAAAGGGCTGGAGCCACGTAACTGTACTACCTGCTCCTACTCTGCCTGCTCTCTTAATAGTTAATCCTTTGCACTTTCTCTCTCACTCCCTGTCTGTCTATTTCCCCTTCTTTTATCAGTAGTCAGAAAGTCTCTAAAGCAGGTAAATAAATCCTGTCATTACTTGGCCAAGGACTGCAGGCAACAACCTCAGTATCCAAATTCTTTATATTCATCACTTCAAGATCGATCTCTTCATCCTGGAGGAGCTATGTGAATTGAGCTCGTTATTGCACAAACTGGGCTGTACTGCCTTTTCAAAGCAAGCACCGCTTCTGGGAAACCGTACCTAAGGAGCCGCTACTCCGCAAACACTATGTGTATTAACTTTTCTTTTTTGGTTCTGTTTTCCCTTTTTTTTTTTTTTAAAAAAGACAGACATTTAATATCCATTCCATGTTAGGACAGTGACTGATTTAGGGCCAAAATAAACTACTTAACTCTTTCTCCTCCTTGATATTGTCCAGAAACACCACATCTGTGCCTCTTTGACCAGCTGCTATTTCCTTTCAACCCTCCCAAGGCCCTGGCTTTCCTCTCCCAGCCAGAAACCACCAAAGTCCAGGCTTTTCAAGGCTTGAAATCTAGACCCAAGTCTTGTCTGGACCCTGGTTTTCTGGTGGCAGAACAATTTCTATGTAAATGTTTATATACCTAGCAGCTGTAGGGCTTGTGTTGATCCTTTGATCCGGCAATCTCAAGTCTTCTACTGATTCTGGTATCTGATTCCTGCAGTCATGAGATGGTCATGGTCACAGCCAGGGTGTCTGGAAGATCACAGGCAAATCTGATTGCAATGACCTAAAGGAGACACTTCCTTTCAAAACCCTGAGGTATGATAAAGCACTTAGGGTATCGGGTTTTGGTGTGCATCCCGAAACTGCTGAAAGAATCAATGTTCAGAAATTGATGGTCTGCTCAGACTGTTGAGTAAGGGGTGTTAAATTTCTGATTGTCAGGGATGAATCACCATTGCTCGTGATGGGTCTGTAGGACCTGGCTTCCATTGCATCTCTGAGCTACCAGGGGAGATGTTACACACCCTTGTGACACATCTCCCCCTGTACAGGGAAACAATTGCTCTAGACCAGGCTGTGCATCTCCCCCTCAAGCGTACAGTGATGGCTGATCTCAAAATGGACTGTGCCTGCCTGGGAAATGTAAGCATGTAGCATCATGGTGCTACGAGAGCTAAACATGATCCTCTTGATGACAGACAAAGGAATCACAGGAATATAATAATTACATAAACTAAATATTTTCTCTAATAATTTTAAACACTTCTAGATATTCTAAATCTAATGCAGTCAGTTCAAAGTGTTTCTACCTGATAAAAGTCTATTCTGTGTTACTCGATGGTCCTGTATCTTGTATTAAACCTAGCAGGGCATGAGGTAGGGATGAAAAATGTGTAGATTCTTTTTCATCCTCCCTCCTCTGTCTTCTATCCCAACACTCATCAAAGAGAAGTGGCAGGGACAGTACATACTCGCTATATTTTTCACAGAGCAAGCGTTTTTTAACTGAGGAACCAATCTGCAGTGGAGCCAAATTCTCTTTGTCTTCTCCTCTCTTTCCTTCCAAGCATTGTTGATGATGCTTTTAAATCAATGGAATTACTGGAGTGAATAAGGCAGAGAGGTTCAGTCACATTTTAGAAACACCCCTGGAAGTGTCTCTAACTGTATTGGATTTGCGTGGCAAGGTTTTGGTAGTGGGGAGGGTTACAGGGGTGGCTTCTGTGAGAAGCTGCCAGAAGCCTCCCCCATGTCTGACAGAGCCAATGCCAGCTGGCTCCAAGACGGACCTGCTGCTGGCCAAGGCCAAGCCCATCAGTGGTGGTGGTAGCACCTCTGGGATAATGTATTTAAGAAGAGGGAAAAAAACCTGCTGGGGAACAGCAGCTGGAAAGAGGAGAGAGAAGATGTGAGAGAAAGAGCCCTGCAGACACCACAGTCAGTGAGGAAGAGGGGGGGGAGAAAAGTCTTTACTGCTTCATGCTCATACCTTGGGCCTCTTATGAAGTAGATTTTTTCCTGATGGTTGATAGCTAAAGCTATCTGTCAAGCCTTTATAATTTGCCCTCCTCCTGATATTTAGGCTGCATTAGCCACTTCCATAGGGTAGTAGGTGGTTGCTGGCTGCCATCCAAAGTGTAGCTGCGAGGGCATTGCTTCCTCTGCCTACACTTTGATTTGGCTGGCGATGGCTTGTCACCTCTATACAGAGGGTATGAGCTTATAAGTCCTTTGGTTTTGTTTTTTTTTTAAGACTCCATTCAAAACCACATTGTTTCTCAGGGTGGCATGCAATCCCTGCATGGTGATGAGCTGGACTCATCCTCTTTTTCCCCCAAAGGGGAGACGGTCAAGTGCATATCACTTATTTAATAAGAGCTGCTGAGTCAGTTCAGAATCAAAAGTCACTGACTTTCCTCATTTCTTGTATGTGATTAACCAAAACAGCCATCCTTCTTGTTACACAGTGTTCTGTTGTCTTTCACTTCTACAGAAAATTAAATACTGAAGAAAAACAGACCAAATATTATTTTTTTTCCCAACAAAGACGTGCAGTTTTATCTGAAGAGTGGAGAAAGTAGAAACTACTGATTTCCAGTAAGTCACTTTCACAGTTATCGCGATCATTCTCAGACACTGATGTGTTCAGTCCTGTGGGAACCCCGTGCTGTGAGGACCCCATACATTGCTCTGCTCTCCCGGCAAATGCCCACGCACTTGTCACTTAGCCCGAGCAAGGCTGGCTGTAGAGCTGGAGGGGTTGTGCCACTGGCTTGTGCACTGGCATACAGGGCAAGATTTGGGAGTACAACCCTCCTAAATCTATGTATCACAGCTGCGGATAGCAAGGCAATGGGCAGTAAATCTGGAACAGTCTGTAGGAATTCCTCTTCCGGCCCTTTTCTTCCTTGTAATGTTTTTTTTAAAAAAAAAAAGTCAGTGCCAGTTCAGTCATCACTCACAGAAAATTTCTCGAAGCAGGAAGGAAGCACTAAGGCTGGCTTTTCTGCTCTCCTGTCGTGATGAGCCCTCGCTGACAGAATAAGGTTATTCCCAAACAGTACCTTCTAAATAAGTTACTGTTCCAGCCTGCATTTCCAGTTGTTAAACCCCTAGACTTCACAAGCAGCCTTTCTGGACCTCCATTCCTCACGCTTGATGTAAAATCTGCTTTGCCAGAAGAGCGAGCAGGTTAATATCAAGTCTTGTAAAATGAAGCAGTTACCCTGAACGCCCTTGTGTGTTTGACACCACCCTTCCCCACCAAACCACACAACCTCTTTGACATAAGCATTATCCAGCTGCCAGATTAGTTCAGGTCCCATGTTCCTCACCCACCAAAATGATCATTATGTCTTCTGTACCTGATTCTCAGCTGCTGCACACAGATGAAGATGGACTTAACAAAAATGACAGATGACAGTGTAATTAAGCTCGGCAATTATGTCCCTTCTTAATAACCTACCTTCTAGAAAGCTGTCCTACAAACTTCAAATCAGTTTTAAACTTCAGGCACTGTAATATTGCATGCTAATCTTGTTGTTAGACTGAGCACACGGAAACAAAGAAATTCAGCTTGGCATTTGATCTGATGTAAAGCTTGCTGCTGGGAGGCACCACACTCGCCTTTGAGCTTTGCTGCGGAGTCACGAGAAGCTGCTGTGCAGGGGAGAGGTAGAGTGGGCTGGGGGAGATCAAGTCCTTGGCTGATATATAGGCAACTCATTTTAAATCGGTGGCAAGTGATTTCCTTGCTAAAGGGCTTTCCTACACTGGAGAAAAAGAAAAGACTAATAGACACTGGCTGATACATCTAACAACTGTTTGTGACCCTAATGTTGGCAGGTCAGGCTTTCCAAAGCTGTTCCTAGTCATAGAATCATAGAATCGTTTAGGTTGGAAGACCCTTCTCTGGAGATATTCAAAGCCCGCCTGGACAAAGTCCTGTGTAACATGCACTAGGAGAACCTGCTTTAGCAGGGGGGTTGGACTAGATGATCTCCTGAGGTCCCTTCCAACCCTTGCCATTCTGTGTGATTCTGTGTGTGATCACCAAGCCCAATTGTTACCCTAATCCTGCCATCCCACCACTAAACCATGTCCCTAAGCACCTCATCTGCCCATCTTGTAAATACTTCCAGGGATGGGGACTTCCCTGGGCAGCCCATTCCAGTGCTTAACAACCCTTTCAGTGAAAAAATTTTTCCTAATGTCTGACCTAAACCTGCCCTGGTGCAACTTAAGGCCATTTCCTCTTGTCCTATCGCTTGTTACTTGGGAGAAGAGACCAACACCCAACACCCTTAAAAGTCCTGTGCTTCATCAATGCTGCAAATGACTGACAGCTTGGGCCTGGAACCATGAAACAGCAGGCACTGAAAATGGGCTGGGAGGCAAGGAGATGGATGGTGGGATGGCAGAGATGTAAATCTCTTGGTCCATCCCTGGAGCCACACCAGGGAGCCAAGGAAGGGCAGGCAGGTGGGAGCTCTGCTGGGGAGTGGTGCGCAGCCCCCGACGCTGCCAGACCCAGCATGGTGTTACAAGCATGATCAGTCTGGTTCACCCAGGCACGGGGGTGGACTGCTCCCACCCAGTCTTCCTGAGGCTGAGGCCAGGCCCCACTCAAACGGTGAAGGTATAGGCACAGATTTTATTGCTCCAGTGCAGGGCTCCAGTGCCTTGCTCCAGTGCAGGGCTGACTGACAGCTACCCCTAGACAGCCCCACTCACATCGTCTGCAGACCTTATTATCCCTTTTCCTGTTTCTTAACCCTCCATTTCACCACTCTTGTACCTTCTTATGTCCACCTCAGTCTCCTCTCAAATCAACAACCCACCTCAAATAACTTTATCCCCACAGACACCAAATTTGGTATTTCTGATACTGTTACCTGTGTAATGTTCATCTGATGTGATATACTGGATACAGCTACCTGGGGAGGGTAGCTTTTCAAGACTGTACTTCCAAAAAGGTCCTTAGCGCTCCCTGCAGTTATCTGTGGAGATTGGCCATGCCTCACACAACTCCCCCTTAGCAGCCTGTGAGATGTGGCCATCCTTCATGGCACCACCTGCAAATTCTGTCAGCGTCTCACACTGCTCTTTGTTATGCCTGAGAGTTTTCTCATGTCATGTCCAACATCTTTCCATGGCCTATTCAGTTTTGTTAAGCTCAGGCCAGCGCCCAGTCAGTGATCTCATCATTTGCCTGGATGAGATTTTTAGTGCAGGTCTTCTAGTCTGAGTCTAAACAGCACAGTAAGTGTGCTCAAATGCTCATCCTTGGAGATCAGACTAACATGCACTTAGAAGAGCTGTTGCTCATGCTTTCCCTCTAGGATGAAGAGGTCCAGGGACACATCAATGGATTTCATGATCAGAAAGACTTGCTCAACTTGTGACTGCTGCTGGACTTTAATTTAAGGTGCAATTGCAGCATGAACTAATACAATCAAGTAAAAAACCACCAAAGTACAAACCATGGTTTGTGTATGCCACAGGATTAGGGCCCTTTGTTTTAAAATGTCATTGCTACATCAAAATTCATTGGCTGCCTTTTGGCATAGGGGCTGTTCAACCTCCAAAAATGGAATACACTTCTTAAAGCGGTAATCAAAAGCAAGCAAAGCAGTGGAAAGGGTATGGCTAGCTTTGAGTACTAAAATAGGATCCTGTTGAAGATGAACGTTACCTGAAGAGAAAGTGCAGTTCAACACGTTTGTACAAGAGTGAAAAAACCTAATGTAAACTGAAAACCTGTAAAGATATACCAGGGAAAATCTTGCACAGCTTGGTTAGAAACTAGATGCTAAAACCCACTCACCAAAATACAACAGGCAAGCTAAATTGATACAAAAATATATAAATATCAGGGTTAGCAATTCAGCTAAATTGGTACATCTTTGTGTAGGACAACCCCTCCTATACCCAAGGTCTGCAACTCAGACAAATCTGAACCATTGCAGAGCAGACCTACGCACAGGAAACTAGGAGGAGCCTCATTTCTTGGAGCGTTGAGTCTTGCTTGTGCTTTGAGACTGATTCTTATTCAAAAAACTAAAGAAGACTTGACCAGACCCTGAAGCTCTCACAGAGGTGCTTACAGTTCTGAAATCTAAACACTAGACCGGAGAGCAAACAGTGGCATGCTGCACTGACTCATTGACTTACTTGGGAGCTAGACTGAAGATGTAGTCTCCACAGATTTGACATGGTTCTTCTGAAAGCACAAACTTGCTTATTTTGCTAATGCCTCTTCTCTTGTGTAGATACGTGTTTTTTTTTCTTGTTTGAACCTCCTTAAACACTCATACCAAAAGAATATGAAGAGCCTGTAAGGCTTTTCTCCTGTTCAGCCAACTGTTCAGGGCATTAGGTCTAGCAGAAGTTATCTCATTTAGGAGGTTAAATTCCCTGCTCTTCAGAATGACAGATCATGTTCAGAAAGCTTGAGGAAAATAAATGTATGCCATCTCAACAAAGCTAGAACTTAACTAAATTCTGACTTTCAGCTCGTCTGAGCAATTAATTGGTGAGATTTTCAAGCTGTATTGAAACAGTTTTAGTCTTCATGGCTGTCGTACAGGTGCATTCCTTGTCCTCATTCTTGTCAAAAGATTTTTTTCTGTACATCAGCTGGCCTCATTAAGGCTCCAAGCAGGTAGCAAGTGAAATAACCCAGAATCAGTTTGAGGACTACACCTGCAAAAACTAAGCACTACAAATTCCTGTAAATTTCTTTGAGTCTTTCAAATCCTAGGTGCAAAAGCAGAGTTTATTCTTAAGATACCTGAGTATTTCAGTATATCTGAAACTGTTCTTAGCCCTGAAATGGAAAGCAGGTGTTTGTGGATCACTCACTCTGCTTTCTCTGGCGGCTTGGTCTTTGCCACCCACTCCTGGATGAATGGGGAGATGCCTTCTGAGGTGTACAGCAACCCCCTGGGGCTTGTGTGGCATGTCCTAGCTCATGTGGACAAGCACTCCGGTGGGGGGAATTGTACAGCCATTCTGGCATGGGAGGTCAGTGACCAGAAATGCTCATAAAATGATGGGGAAAGGGGCTTAATTAGATAAATCTGCACCTTTTTGAATCTTACACAAATGTGTGGGGAACTTTTTCCCATTGCTATAACTGTTTTTCCAAATATGCCAGCCGCTAGTGACATGCACAGGAGGAATCCCTTTGATCTGCGTGCTGGGGTAGGACTTACCCAGCACCATTAATGATGTTGACCACAGAAAATAAGCTGACATGAAAAAAAAAGTCTAGAAGTGTACCAACTCAAAAAAATGAGTTTAATCAATGTAAAATTTGAGTTGAAACACTGTCCAAGTAGACGGTGTGCCCTGATTTGAGGCTTTAAGCCAACAGATAAAGGGCAGTGGAGAGAACTGGGCTGTGGTATACATCTTGCTCTCAGACAGTGTGGACTGTTTGTCTGGAGTGCTGGTTTTAGGCACATACCAGAAAAAATACAGGGCATCTTAGGTGCAAATTCTGGTTTGTTCATCTTTTCCTCTACAGTAATTAGGAATTTGCTGTTACCCATGAGGAGATAGTATCTTCTTTCTTGCTAATACAAAGATGCCAGAAAATGTAGGAAAACTAAAAAAGAAAAATATTTGAGGCATATAAACCCCTCACATGTGCTGAGGAAACAGCTCTCTAAGTTACTGCTGAAGCGTACTACCTGCCTACACCCACTCAGCTTGAGCTTGCCTGCCAATGCACTTCATTACGCAAGTGTAATTTGCTATCATAAAGCTATGAGATTATTTTCCTAAACTTAGGTGTATCACACCCTATCAGCAGCCTTGTGTGTGTATGTGTACAGAGGGGTTTTTGCTAGAAAGCATCAATCTGATGTTGAGAGGCTGGATCCCCACCCATTAAAGAGCAAATAATTTGGATGGCAGCATTGCAGGGTGCATTGCTCATTGTGATCACATCCCTCTTGCCAGGTTGCTTTGTTGCCATTGTCCACGAATCTTCCCCACAGTGAAGACTTTTTCTGTGTCACTGACAGCTAACAGATTTTCATACCTGTAGTAGCAATGTAACACGTTAGAAATTGGTCTATTCCCTCTCTGTGAGCTTCAACTCGTACTTTATGCTTGAATCCTTTGTTCTCAGATAAGAAAATGATCTTTGCATTTCGCTTACTGAGTGTTTAATGAGAAACAGCAGCTCCCATCATACTTTCCTGTGGCCAAAAGAGTCCATCTTACAGGAGGTTTGGGTATGGTGTTCTTTATTAAGCTGGTCTTCCCTGAAGCTGAAGTGGAGTACTGTTATCTTACGTCGGTGAAACAGATGGTGCATTTTCCTGCAACTAATTAGCTATGCAGTGCCTAGTCTGCAAAGAGTGAGAGGAAATCCTTGATGCTACTTTCTCTTCCCCCCGGGTCTTCTCCCTGTGCAGCACACCGCCACAGAGCGTAGTGGTTGAGAGCTTGCTCGTCAGATCGCGTCCAGCAAAGAGTGGTCCTGATCTATTTCAGGACTTTGGCAATTTGACAGACCACTCATAATTAGTCACGAGAGGCTTGCTTTGGCCGCTGCTCGCTGCAGGCACATTCGGCACACGCAGCTGAGGCAGAAGCCTCTGGGGCTGGCTGCCGTGAGGGCGGGCTTGTGGCACCTCTGCGGTCCGGCCAGTGCCTGGTGTGGAGTTTCACATCAGGGCAGGGACGTTGCCTTCTTCCTGCCCCCTCAGCAAGTTCTTGGATGTGACGGTGGCTTGTGGAGGCCCCCTCAGATCCTAGAGAAACTGAGTTTCAGCCTGTGAGCTAAGGAAGCTGTGTAAACCTACATTTTGAGAGACGGTAGACCTGCAGCAGTGTGCTCTGCTATTGAGACTATGACAACTGACCTACCCACAAATAAGTGCACTGAATTTTTGACCAGAAATACCTGACATGGCAACAGTTGGTATGGTTAAGTTTCTGGCTAGCGAGTTGTAGCCTAAATTGGTTTAAGCAGGCCTAGGATTGGTAACCTGTCACTGCTGCTTGACAAGCACTTAGCAAAGATGATTAAGTAAGTGCAGTGTTCTTAGACAGAATGTACTCAGCTAAAAAAATCCCCAAATAGTCCTAAAATTATTTTTTGTTACATTGGTTGCAAACGTTGCATCTCCATGCCTTATATGCAAACCCAACAGATGCAATTTGGTTGTCATCTTCTTGCTCTGTGCACAGATGGGTGTGGGCATGAATTAGGTGCAGCTGTTCTGGTCAGTTGAACACTCACAAGTCTAACTGGACTCAAAAAGCTTTGCAGAAAGTCTATCCTTTTGCACACAGAAGAGGGTGTTGGGGCAAAGTGATTAACAGATAACAGCAAGGCCTTACATTGAATTCTTACACACTAAGCTCTGACATGACTTCACCTGAAACCTTGTATGTATTCATACTGGTGTGGAAAAAAGTCAGAGAGGGACATCAAAGAGGTGTTTACGAATGAGAGGACTAAAGCAAGAAGAGATGACTCTGCTTTTTGAGGACTTCATCTCATGACATTATCAGCCAGCAAATGCAAGCTAAATACAGCAAACACTTTTGTTGTCACTATGAGCATCCTACTACATGACATGATGGAATATTATATGATTATAGGACTTCAATAGCCGTATCCCTCCTGATAGAGACATGCAGTTTCACTGTCATCCCCTGTATGAAGGGCAAACTGCTTCCAACCTATGTGCTGCGCTATACAAGCTCAGCTCTCAAAGGTTTATGGTGATACAGGTTGTTCTGGATTTCTGGGTTGGCTCTACCCAAATACTTGGGCAAGGAAGCAACTTTGAATGTGTCCTGCAACAGGCTTCAGTGGAATGACTCATGCTTTTGGAAGAGTCAGAACATAAGATGTCTTACAGGGACTTCTTCTGGAAAGAGGAGAAACTACTAAAAAAAAATCAGTAAAAAACAGCCATGTGAGTCCATGTGGGAAGCACACACGTGGTTGTGGTGAATGTTGTTACACTCATTCTTCTGCGAATATTTACAGACTGCTGAATTACTGCAATCTATTCTTCCAACTCCAATACTAGATTAAGGAGATGACAGATACCCGTGCCCCCCACTGAATTACCATTGATCAAAAATTAAAACTTGCTGCTTTTAGCAGTAAAAAATAAATCTTTCTTCTATAGTCTGTATGCTTACCTCTTTTTTCTACCTACCGTGGAGAGCTGCGCATAGACAGCAGCACCTTGCCCACGGGACTTCACTAGCAAATGTGGGCAGGTATTCTTGGTTGGCAACCAGTTTCAATGCACTTTGGGTAGCAGCTACACTCTGATTCAAAGCATAGGTGTGTACCAAACTCTAAGAAGGAGATTAATATCTGTTTAAATTACTGGGCTAGATATGCTTCTTCTGGGAAGTGAATGCGCACTGAAAACACTGGACTGGGTATCTCTAAAAATCCCAGTCCAGGTGTATGGCGCTAAAACAAGATACTTTGGTTGCTCTGAAAGCAACACATACTGTTGAGAGGTTGGGCTTGTTTAGGTTTTGTGGGGTGGGGTCATGTCCCCTGAGACGCAGGGTGCAGTTTCTACATGTTTATTATTTAGCAAGTGCTTCTGGTAAAAGATGATTCTTGTTTACATTTCTCAGTTTGTTTTCTCATTTGTTTGCTTGTTTTGTTCTCAAATGTTCCTCCTATTAATACGTCTTCTGGAACTGCCTGGCCTACTTTAGGCTAAAAATAGCCCTTGTTGCTACTGCTGTAGCTCCACGCAAGCCACACAACACCCACAGTAGGAAAGAAAACCTCATGCCCTGTTGAGCTTCCCTGAAATGACAAGCAGGTCAAAAATCCGTATGACCAAAAAGCAGGAGGAAAAACGAATCCTGCCTTCCTGCTCTGCTTCTGCTAGGCTTGCTGACAACGCAAAGTGGGGAAACAGCAGAAAGGCACGTTGGTGTTTTGGTTTCCCTCTGCCTCCTCCACACGCACCAAGGACAGTAGATGCCACTTCTCTTACGGAGAGACGTGAAAGAAAAGATGAAACTGCAGGGGTGTGAAGCTGCAAAGAAGACATTTTCATGTTAGTATCCAAGCAGTCATTCTTCAGATTAACTTACCTTGATTGATCTGTTGGGTCTTTGGGTACGATCAGACCAACATTGCCCATGCTGCTGCACTGCTTACACGAACAGGAATACCTCTCTCTTGCAACTGAGATGTCCTCAGTGGGCTGTGCCTGTGCTCCTGATATCTTACAAAGGAAAAGGGCTCTGGGTACACAAATATGTTTTCCTCTGCATTGCAGGAGACAAAACTTGATACTTCTCAGCCTGAAGTGGATAACTTTACTTGCCTGCCTGTGCCCCTCAGTCTGTGTGGCCCATGATGCATGCTGGTGAGATGCAAACAGTCTGGGCTTTCTGGTGATCTTGGGCAAGTCACTGCACTGCCGTGTGGCACTGTGCTCCCTGTCTCTGAAATGGGGGGGTAATGGAGTACCCAGAAACATTTCTGCAGCTACCTTGGCAACTGAGGACCGAAACTCCATTGCTCCACAGATAAAAAAAATTGTTTTTGTTATATACTCTGGCTTGCAGATGCTATTTTTTTCCATCTTACAGTTAAGGCATATTGGCAAGAGGACTTCACATGCTTACGGGAAGCCAGGACTCTGTGCTCATTTGCAGTAGAATAACTCCTGGATCACCTTTTCTTTGCCCTGGCAGCTAGGAATTTGGCTTACATATAAATAGTTGGGGTGATACCGTTCTCACTTACAGTAACACATCTGCGACTTGGAGGCAAATCTGAGCCCAACGCAGAGTAAGCACAAGCTGCTCTCTTGGTGTTCTCGCTGAGATCGTACGTGATGGTCTGTTGAGGACAGGTTATGTCGGGTGCCCTGAGTTCAAAGTGGCTGGCAGCTCCTGCAGTGCAAGAGCTGCTCTGGTGGATGGGGCAACGCACGGCTTTTCAGTAGAGGCCCCCAACACAGTGCAGCAGACTCAGGCAGCAGCCCTGCCTGGTGCCCTGAGTGTGCACAATGAGGCACGGGGGAATGAGGCACACCAGTGATGCCAGCGCCAGGAGCAGGGCCTGGATCCCATCCCGCTGCCATTGCCATGCCCTGTGCTCCAGGCTGCCAGGGTCCTCGAACCCAGAGCATCCCTGGGCTTGGGGACACCAACACGGGTCACCCATATCTTGTCCCTCTGTGTGTTCGCTTTGCTCTGGGGGTTCATTTTCCTCTCCCCCTCCCTTTTCTTTGGGGGGGGGGGGGGGTGCGCAGTCCAGCCTGTGGTGATGATGGGTGAAGCCAGCTGAGCTGTATGTGCACAGCAGCGGGGGCTGGGGGAGGAATAGCAGGAGGGGGGGCTGCCTGGCAGCCTCCAGCCTCTGCCTGGCAGCTGCCGAATTACAGATAGATGTCCCGAGGGGGTTCGGGGGGGGTGGGGGTGCGTGCGGCTCCCCGCCCCCGCGGCGGGTGAGAGCGGGGAAAAGCCCCGGGGACCGGTGGCTCCGGCACAAAGGAGGGGGTCGGGGCCGGCCGGGGGCACGGCAGCGCCAGGCCGAGCGGGGGGAGCCGCGGCGGTGCCCGGGGGGATCCCGCTCCCTCCCCTCCCCGCCGCCCGCCCCTCCCCGGCCGGCCCCTGTCCCCTCCCTCCGCTCCGCAGCCGGGGCGGGGGGCTGAGAGCCGGGTCCGGCGCACGGGGAGGCAGAGGAGGAGAGGCGGGCGATGGGGAAGGAGCCGTGCCGGTTATCCTCCGGGCACCGTTAGGGACAAACAGGGGGCGGGAGGGGGCGAAAAAGAAGAAGGAACGGGGTAGGCGTCCCCGGCCCCTGCCGCTCTCCACCGCGCCGAGGAGGGAGGGCGGACCACGATGCCCGGCTGGCGGGGGCTGCCCGCCCGCCCGCATGGAGACCGCCGCCCGTAGCGGGGCTGCCGCGCCGCGCCGCGGGGTGAGCCGGGACGCGCGGGGTGAGCCGGGACGCGCGGGTGCGGGGCGGGGGGGGGGAGGCTGCCCGTGGGGCTGCGGGGGGCGGCGGGGAGCCCGCTGCCGGAGGTGGCCCCGGCCCGCCCGTGCGGCACCGTGCCCCCGGGAGCGGGCGGGCGGGGGGGGCTCGGGGAGGCGGCCGGAGCCCGGCGCGGCCCTTGGGGCGCCTGGGCTGCGGGGAGCCGGGGCGGCGCGGCTGCGCGCCCGCTCCCCCACCCCGTTCCTGCGAGCCGCGACGGTGCTGGGGTGCGGGAGCTGGCGGGTTTGGGTGCTGCACCTTCCGCATCCCGGGGAGGGGGGTGGGCCTCCGGGGCCGGCACCAGCCAGGGGCCGTGCGGGGCCGGTGCGGGTTGGCTGGTCGCCACGTGGCGAGCGGAGGACCAGGGGTGGCCCGCCGGGGCGAGGAGCGCCGGTCCGTTCCGGAGGGGCGCGTTTCCCAGGCGGGGGCGCGGGTGGCCCCGGCCCGGCCGTGGCGCTGCGGGCGCGCCCGTTCCAGGCGGGAGCCTCCCCCGGGGCGGGGGCCGGTCCTGCTCCGCCGCCCCCCCAGCGCGCTGCGGCGGGGCGGGCTGGCAGCTCGCTGGCGCCGGGGTCTCTGGGGGGAGCCGACACCGTCCCCTCGCCCCAGCGGGCAGCGCCCGGCCGCCTCCGTGGTGCGAACGCGTGGGTCGGCTTCGCCCCGGGAAGCGGGGACGGGGCGGTGGCGGCCGGCAGCAGCCCGCGGCCGGGCGCTGCCGGCGAAGGCGGGCACCATGTTCCCGTTACTCCCTTCCCCGACTGCGCTCTGCTCTCCCCGTCGCTCGCAGTGCTGCGGAGTTGGTTGGTAGTTTGGGAGAAAGACTGCGTGCTGCAGCAGGGCGTGATGGAGAGAGGCTGCGTGCGGGGAAGAGATGCCTTGGAGCAGAGGCGCAAAAAATGTCACTGTAAGGCAATGTCCCTGTCGGGTTTGGGCGGTTTGAAGAGACCTGACCCTGAGTCTTTTTTGCATCCCTAGAAAACCTGGGCGGTGCCAAAAGGAAAAATTGCAGGCATTTTGATCAGCTGTCATTTACAGCTTGCAGGTAGGGAGGTGCGATTTCCTAGCTGACATCTGAGGCTGTACAGTAGTTCTCTTGATCCCTCTGGGTGAGTACTTAAGAAGTGAATGGACCTGCACGTCTTTGTGGGGGCGTGAAGACCACTGGGACGGAGCAGGGACTTGAGGTGACAGCCTCCCTGTTGCAGACGAGATGGGTATGGCGAGGAGAAGCAGAGGTCACAGCTCTGTGCTCAGATTTCCGCCTGTTTCTACTTGGGCACAAGGAATGAGGTGTTTTAAAACCTTTCTGTTTTGTACAGTGGGCTCTTGTGCTTGACTTGGGAAAGGTTTCTGGAGGGGTTGCTGGAGCAGGGGTTACCTCTGAGGTGGAGACTGCCCGGCGTGACTGCCCTCAGCCTTTGAATGTCGAGATCCAGCTTAGTCCGAGGACATTGCTGTCTACCTCTGTCTTTCTAAAGTCATCTCACTACTCTCAGGTGTGATTTTTGCAGAGGGGGCTATTTCTAAAAATAGAGATGGGTAAGACCTTAGGGGAAGCCTCCTTTGCATTTGTCCATAGATAATTTGGGTGTAGTGTACAGGAGGAGAACCTATTTTGAAGGCTTGACACAGGGGAGGAAAAAGAACAAAATTTACATCAACTGAGGATCTGTCAAGTCCTGGGAGCTATGACAACAGCTCCCTACTACCTCCCCTTATTTATTCCTATTCCTTCCTCTCCTCCTCACCTTTCATTGCTAGCTCTCACGTGGCATATTTCAGTGTTGGCTTATGCTCACTCTGGGTGGAAAAACAGTGATGCTGAAAAACATGCTAAACCCACGTGTATTGAGGAGGATGATACTCAGTGCTGTTTCTCCTTTGACAGTGGATGTGAACGTGTTTCAAAATATATAGACTTACTGGGCAAAACTGCTAGTTGTTAGTGCTTATTTACCTGTTTAAACACACAGAATAAAGCCTATACTTTTCTTTTTCCCCCTGACATCAGGGGAGAGAAAGCTGGTGGGGAACCATATCCTTAATTCCTCAGCCATGCAGTCACATTTGCTCAGTTACAGAACCTTCTGCTGGGTCTGTAACTGGAGACATTTTTGACTGAATTGAGAGAGTTCAGTGGCAGAAGGAGGAGATTTTTGAATTTGCAATTGCATCATAGCTGTCTTTTTTTTTTTTTTCAAACACTGTACCTTAATTTTCTTCGACAGCTTTGATTGTCATGAAAAACTTTCCATTTTTTTTCTTTGCTCACTCTTCCCCACCTCTTTGTTCGGTGGTAGGAGTCTGGATGCACTTTGCACTTTGTTGTTTTAAGGGATTTTTTTTAAATTGAAAAACAATTCCGTAGTTGCTACTTCATCAGATAGTATGTCGAACTGATTAGCCTACTTTCTAGTGCGCTAATTTTTCTTCTTAATAGTTTCTGCAGATAATACAACAGCATGGAGGATGCGTGTTTTTCCAGTTGTGTTCAGGAGGACCTATTGAGAATATCACTTTGAATGGGATTTTATTGTGGAATTGCCAGTTATCCTGGAACTGGGCCCTCAAGATATGCGGACTTCTCTAATGGAAAACGGCTACATATCATCAATGCTTAAAAGAAACATTTTTTTAATTCACTGATGCTGGCCTACTTGTAACCAGTTGAAGTTATGGCAGAAGACTTAATTTTTTAAGTTGGCAAGTCTTTGAGAGTGAGAGCTGTCTTCAAGATTATTTTTCCCCATCATTGTTTCCTGTAAATAAAGGTAGAACAAAGACTAATTGTGTCGTGCTGGTGGCCAGAAGCCTTTGTGAGCCTCTCTCTTCTCTCTCTACCGGTTTATGCCCAGCAAATCTGTGATGCGTGATTAGTTCTCCACTAGTTTTCACCCAAGGGTGCTGAAATCAGCTGCGCTGCCTCGTTCTGAGAGACTGAAATCAGTGGTTATTTCTTAGGAAGTGAGAGCACCCCTGCTTATGAAGTCTTGAAGCCTTTGCTTATTTTTCAGTCCGTTCTTTACCGGCTGAGATTCCCATGTGAGTTAAACAGGTCCAGTTTCGTTCTTTCGGCATGGTTGGCAGCTGGGAGGTTAGTTCTCCAGAATGTGCTGCAGAGCATCTGTTGTGGCTCTGGCTGGGGGTCTTTGGTGCTCTGTGCTTTGGATTTCCCAGCGCTGTGGGAAGCTCGTGCTCTTCAGATAGCCTGGCTTGCTATTACATTGCATTCTGCAGACCTAGCCCTGTACTCTTCACAGGCCATTTTTTTTTTTTTTGGGTTTTGTTTTTTTTTTTTTTTTTTTTTTTTTTTTTTTTTTTCATTTTTTTACCTGAATGCCTGCTTAGAGTTTGTCAAAGCCAGTGGGTTTCTAGAGAAGCTGAGGGTTGGGCCCTCTTAGAAGAACTGCCCTGTTCAGTAACTCAAATGGGAGCATGAGATTTAAGCGTGAATTTTCATAGATGTTTCTTGTGCTGCTTTTTACGGCTTTGCCGAGGCACCAGTGAATTCAGAATCCTGCTTCCATCCATCAGTTTGAATCAATCAAAAGGAGAGGAGGAGGAGAAAAAAAATCCAACTTTGATGGAAACACACATACTGCAAAAGGCAGTTGTATCACATTTGTATTCCACTGCATGCTTCTGTCACCCACGCTTGTAAAATACTCACTGACAACAAAATGAAGTACGTTTCATTTCCACATATACAATAATATATTGTATTTGCTGAGTAATTACTGGTAGCTCTTCAACGGTAACTTATTTTTCTCTTTATTCCAGCCCTTCTTCCATTCCTTGTGCATGGAAGGGGGTGTTTAATAACGCATGAACTGAAGAGAAATTCAGTTTGTATTAGCTATTTGTTTTTAAATTTACTGAGATATTTAGAAAGAAACTTGAAAAATATAATTTCATAAAATGCAGCTGGGATTTTTGGAGCATCCCGTGAGAACCATTTACAGGAGAAGGGAAAAGTGTTGGAAGAATGAAGAGTCATTGTAAAGCATCTTTTCTTCACTAAAACACGTAAATCATGCTCCTTTGTGCTCGAAGCTTGCTTAGAGTACCGATGAAACATGCTCAGTAACCTGTCAGAATAACACAGTTCTGATGGCAGTGCCCTACTTGGATAAATCATAGAATCATTTAGGTGGGAAAAGACCTTTAAGATGACGCCAGAAGAACTGTTTACACAGTCTCATGCAGGAATCTTGCCCTCTCACAGAGCAAACCTGCTATACAAACTCGCCCTCTCCAATGCTAAAACTCTTCCTGCCTCTCAGAGTGGCCTTGGCCCTGCCCATGAAATGCTGTGCCAGTTCGGCCAGCAGGCCCGAGAACTAGCAGGGAAATACAGCCTACAAAATGCAGGGCTGTGGGATGGCGGCCCCGGTAGACTGCAAAATGCCCCAAAATGCAGTTTATTTCTTTGCGAGGATCGTGCCTGCGGGCTGCTCTGCGCACAACTGTGCTCCTGATGAAGAGGTGCCTGGGGGAGGTGTCTTACCAGCCACCGTGCGGGGAACGCTGTCGGCAGAGGAGGGAAGATACACCTGTATGCTGAACAGGATTGCGTGCACATCTTTTGGTGCGACTTGGAGATATGTCAGGTAGCTCCAATCCTTTGCTAGTTTGCAGAACCATTGGCTATCTATCGTTGGTAACCTACCAAGCTGAAAGTGGAGCAGATTTTAAAGAACTGGGTGTGAAAAACTAATTGACAGTGGATCGTCTTTGCAACTGGGGATTCAGGTATTTGAGTTGCTGGTAGAAAGGGGTCCACCTTAAGAAATACTTGGTGAGAGCTGGTATTTGTCTTCAGAGCAGGACCAGGTCAGTTAGAAGACACCAGTCTCCAGCATTATGCCTCTTACACTGGGCTGAGTCGAGGGAATTTCAGGTCTCCCCAGTGCAAATGTAAGCCACAAACTGATGAAGGTTTCACATCCTTGCATCATTCAGACAAATTAGTTTTGGTTACCTTGAGAATACAGTGAATATTATTTGGAAAGACAGGAGAAGATGTAACACAATTTGTCAGTCATGAAAGCCATTAGGAGCAGGTAATGTCTTTTGGCAAATAAAATACCATTTGAGAAGTGCCCAGCTTTCATTGAGACCTTACTACTTGCTGGCTGCACAGGGCTGTAAACTCCAAATGCAGACACAGTATGGAGACTGAAGGCAGAGGTGGCTCATGGGTTGTGCTCATTGCCTCTATGAGGCTTCCAAAAACACAAAGGAAAAATCTTTGGTACATAATCATTTCAGGCACAGCTACAGCGGTGAATGGAGAGGGGCCATAGTTTATGTGGAGTTGTCACATAGAAAAAATTCTGCTTCTGCTTTTCATGCATGCCCTTGTGCATGAAGCCAGTGGCCCAAGTATCTGAGAAACAACTTGGAAATTTTCAGATATCTTAGGTTAGATAAGGACAGAAGCAACTGGAAGGAAAGAAAATGAGTGGTTTGGTGATGTTCAACTTGAGCTTTATCCAGAGGCTCTAATGGCAATGCAGAGATAGCAGAAGGCTGCATTAATCTGTCCTGCCACCCATCCTAGAGAAGATGTGATTCACATAAGCAAAACAGCACCTGGCCCACCCACAGGCTGTCACTGAGTTCAGCTCACTTCGGGGATGCTGGAGCTGGACCCTGTGCGACTTGCATCAGCTAACAGATTATGCAAGGCAGTTGCAGAATATAACTAATTCACAGGTGTTCAGCAAGAAAAGCAGTGTCTGTGCTACAAGGAATGATCTTTAAAGAGAAGCTGTTCAAGGACTATCTGCCAATCATTCAACTTGCATGATTTGTACGAAAGTGGAGGAAATTTTGACTAGAACTGGCTGGTCTATGACTTTGTTTCTCTTATGCAGGCAGTTTCCATAGCAAAATAAAATTCTGGAACATACAGATTTCTGCCAAAAACTACTCAGTTCTGAAAGTTTTGGCCCAAAACATTGAGCAGAAATTATGCATACAATTTTTTTTTTTCTGTAGAGCTATTTTTTGGAGTGTTTGTTTTATGTTTACTTAAAATTGCAAACATAAAATGATCCACCATTTTGAGTTGCATTAGGTTTTCTTGTATTGTTTATTTCCAGTTGAGAGTGTGAAGCTTTGTCTGTATTTCTGTGTTGTGTTAGTGTCTTGAGTTTGGCAGAGAAGGTTCTGCTTTTGACTTTGGTATCTAGAATAAGAGAAGGGATGTGGAGCTTGAAGGAAGAAAGGAGATTAGAGATCCAGTGAAGGTCATTAATTGGATTCTTACAGAGATTGTCTTGAGTTTGTGGTTCTATGATGGAAATAAGAGGTTAAGTAGGAAAGCAGGGAATGAGGAAGGAAATTGGGGTTGACCAAAGCCATAACCTGTTTTTCTTGCAAATGGGAAAAAAATGTGGTGTCATTTCAGATAGAATTAAATACTTTGTTTGCTTTGTTTTATCTCTTTATGGTTTGCAGCTTCTTTTTCTAAAAAAAAAAAGCTTCCATTTACCCAGAGTTCAACTTTGAAACTACCTGCTAGAGTTGTTGACCGAAAGCATGTCCCCAAGCCTCTCTCCTGCTCTTTCCTTTGGATTCACCAGTTCCCTTAAGAGAAGGGAAAGCATGCAGCTGGTGGCCAACAGGGTAGCAGTGGTATGAATTGGATGGACTGCATTTATTTAGTATTGCCTGCGATTCCCCAGTAAGTGTCCCTACAGGAAAGGGACCGCCAAAGACGGATTTTCCTGCCACTCTGTAACAGCTCTTGAAATAAAAGACTGAGACACTCTGGGGTTTTTAAAAACTGTAACAATCTTGTTGCCTAAGCATAACATCAGACCTCATTTCTGATCACCACAAGAGTCATGAATAAGCTATTTGCATGAAGAAATATTAATGCCAGGCTAAACAGAGAGCAACAGAAAGAGGCCCTGGCTGGAATGGCAAAAAAATGAGTAAATATCATTGACCTTGTTGTGCTCCTGCTGGCTTTGTTCTCTAAATAGGAATATATAGGTCAAGGAAATGGTAAATAAACTTGCTGACATTTTTTCAATACTGATAGCTCTGCATTTCCTGGCATGATAGTCTGTATTTTCCAGTACATAATGATCTGCAATTAATCTGCAGTCATTTATCCAATCAAATGCTCATGTCTTTGGAATCGACACCACTAGGGTGCTCAAAGGAAAACCAAAGCTCTTAGGAGATCAACTAATCCATTTGGAGAAGGAGCTCATTCTGTACTGTCTTTCAGCCCAGCAGCCCTACAAACATCCTTTCAGTGCTGAAAAAAAGTTTATTATCAGGTAACTGATGGTATTTGAAAATTGTTAATACTGATAGTATCAATTAATAGTTGATATAAACTGTATTCCATCTCAGGTTAGACAAAGTTAACTTAGGGGTGGACATTAGTACTATTTCTGGTGATCTGGAGTTAGGACAAAAGTTGGAATATGTTGTTCCTTCAGCACATGACTCTGAAATTTCTATTACTCATCTGTGTCCAGGATACCATCAATGTGCAGATCATCATTACCCTAATTTACACTGTTGAACTGGGCTGTGGGAGATACTTGCTTTGAAAATGATGGTGTTGCTTGTTGCCACATTCCTGGCAGTAGATGAAGACATTAGTCCACGATGCCAGTGCCCAGGACAGCACTTTCTCTTTGGTCTCTGGCCGATGCAGCATTGCAAAGGGAGATTGACAGCCAAGGGGGAGAATATGCCACTTTTCTTTGGAGAACTTGGCAGTGATGATGATGATACACAGACAGTGACTGAAGTTTTCCACTGTGGGCTTCAGCATTATCAGGACGGAAATTTGTGACCAAATTTGCAATTTGCGTTTTTTAAAGTATTTTCAGAAGTTATTTTTTGATACTAGAAATGGCTACTTGACTAGTGGTTTAGGACAGACTGTTTCGGTTTTTTTTTTCTGTAAGTTTTCATTTGCTTACAAGACCTCACCTTGGCTAACACACAACCCTGTCTTCCTCAGTCATTTCTTCTTGGGAAACTAACATCTTCATAACGCTTTCTTAAATTATTAATGTTGCCATCCTTTTGTAATGGTAAGGCTTCATTTATCTTAAGAAGAATTCCTCCCCTGGCTTCATTTATATTGTAGAGACAGTTTGTGCTGCTGTCGGAGACTTGGTCTGATGGATGCATCTCACAGTCCTTAAAGATGACTTAATCTGATCCGAAGTTATTCATGGGGTTCTTGGCTGAATAAGTCAGTGAAATAGCTTCACAGATCTAAAATGCATGCACCAGAGAGCAGATGTTTGGTTGCATTACTCCTTTTATGGGGGAGGAAAATACACTTGTAAGTCTGAGCGACATGAGTTCCAAAGACAGGAGGACTTAAAAAATGGTAATTGTTGAAAGAACAGAAAGATTTGTTGAGCAGAGGCTATTTTTCATTATTCTTTTGATACGTATTTGTCTGGCTCCTAAATTCCTGCTGAGATCATGCTGATTCCTGATACCAAGATGTTTGCCCTGTATGGAGTGCTAGCAAAATAGCTGTTCAGCTTTAAATCCCATTACACAGGTCTCATACTAAATTTTACCATGGAGTGCAAGGAGAGCACACTTGCTATTTGCAATGATGTGATGTGGGATGATTTTAAAAAATGTGACTGTATTGTGGAACAATAGAAAGCAATCATTTTACTGCCATTCCTCTTCCTTGTTATTCAAGGTAGGGATAGATAGATAGCCGTAGCAAAATACTGAGTATTACCGCTTGTAGAATTTCATTTAGCTCCGTGATCTTCATCAGAACCCAGGCAATGGTGCAGGTAATAAAAAAAGGAAAAAATGAAAAGTATTTATTACTATTATAAGGCATTCAACAAGGGAAATAAAAAAGGCAGGAATAAAATCTACACTGTTTTGCGAGGAAAGATGAATGAGTCAGGCAGTAAATGGTATGTTAATCAGAACAGAGGGAGCACAGTGAGCGTTTCAGGTAAAGCTCATATCAAACCACAGGACAGAAAAGCACATTTTGATACTTCTGCATTCTGCATCTCAGTGGAGAGGTATTGTCAGTACCTAAATGGGTTTTGATTGGCACTGAATGGGTCTGTGGGCAGAGAGAAAGAGGGACGATAGTCAAGATACATGAGTCCTCCTGGACGTCAGGCCAGTGTGGTGCTTTGTCCCTTGTCAGCTCCTCCATCCTCTTGTGATAGAAAAAGCCATTTTTTCTTCTCGGTCCATACCCTTTGCCGTGAACCTTATGTGAGGTGCCCATCTCAGGACTCAAACCAGTCATGTTCATCTCTTTCATCCTCCTCAACAACATTTCATGTACCTCAACTGCAAGCTTTTTCTGCTTTATGTGACTGCTTTGGTGTGACTCTGTGAGTCACACAGTTCTTCTGGGGTTTGTTTACTCGTACGTATTCAGTGACAAAGCCTTCAACAGCCTGGCTGGCAAGAGTCGGGTCCTTTTCAGGTTTGTTCCCAGCTTGGCTACTAGAGGAGTCTGACCGTGCTTGGGTATCCAGCCTTGGCCTTCCTTAATACACTGGTCTAATCAATCCTTACTTATTTTTGTCTCTCATGGTTTTGATTTCACCTACCTGTGATGATGACAGAAGGAGGAAACTAAAACTTCCTCAGTAACTGCATTGTGTCAGGAAAGTAAACAGATTACTTGCATGTGTTAGTTGAGGCATTCTTGGTGGTAATTGCAGTCCTGAGGTTTTTTTAAGCCTTAACAGCCTCAGTGAGAGACTCAAAGTTATTGTCAAATCATAGTGATTCAAGATTGGTACCTTTTAAAATGATGTATTTTTAAGCCTTCAAACAATGATGCGGGAAGGTTTTGCTGATGAGTTGTGGAGCGCAGGAGGCAATGGAAATATTTCAGTTCAGGTGAGTGACAGGTGGGAATTAGAAACTAATTTTTAGAACTTCTCTCTTCCTCTGCATTAGTGTAGCAGAAGCAGTTCATGCCCTGTTTTATCAGTTTGCTGTAAACAGTACCTGAACAGTCGAGCAGTGACAGCTTGCAAACAAATGCTGAGGTGCTGGGAGGGTGTAGCTGTTATCCTGAAAGTCGTGCAAACTCCGCATTTAATGTATGCACAGTGGATCCACAGGTACAGCTGGACTTTCAGTGGGAGGGCAGAAGGCAAATGATGTGGTGCGAAGTGGAGGGGGAGAAGGAAGGGAATGAAATGGTGTAAATGGTAGTTGTTCTGGGAGCATCAGCTGTCGTTGACAGGCGTTAACAGGAATGAGACTTGGTCTCTGTTGCTGTCCCATGTTCTTTATACCTTCCAGGCTGAGCAGAAGATGGGGTCCTCCCACTTGGTCCTGGAGTCTGTTACTCATGCATACGTTAATACAGAATGTCCTATCTCTAAACCGGTCCTACACTGCAGAGCTGTTACATCAGGATTAAGGTCATGCACCTTCTTTCTAGTGTGTCTACAGTGCTTTTAGTTCTCCCCCGCTTCTGCACTTGGAACATGCTCTTGGTTTGACCTCCCATGCAAACAGGCAGGGGGCTTCATTCGCTGGTCTTTTAAACACTGCAACACGTCTCATAGACATCCTCTAGAAAGGTATTTAAGCTTTACAAGTATCTTCCAGAGGAGCATACATTTCTTTCTTTCCCCTCTCTTTCTGCCTATGCATGAAGGTACAGTTCATGGTACTGACCTGTTGTCAGCAGCCTGGTTTATTGTAGCCAGTGGAGTTATGCAGGTTTATAGCAGAGGATGGCACGTGCCATGGGAAAGGTGAAATATAATCCGGTGCAGGTAGCCTAAGTTTTATGTACTACACAGCATTAGGTGGATCGAGTGGGGTGAAATTAAGCCAAATAGAAAAGTAATTGAGTATTTCTCTCATTTCTGGTTTGCTCAGGTTACGCACTGATTAATGCAGGCACTCAAACTGTTTCTAATGGCTGTATTACTTAAAAATCGTTCGTTTGCTAGAAATCTTTGTTCTGCTAATGAAGTTTGAACTCCCATCTTGGCCATTGTTTCAGCCCTGAAAATGGTACAGAAACAAAAAATAAATTGCAAACTGAAATCTGTGGGTATCCACATCTCAAGTTAAATGCTAGGTCTTTTTATGTCAACTCATTCACATTTCTGGGAAGCTGTGCTGCAAGAGATTTCTCAGACCACCTTTCCCGTTATTGTTCCAGTGTTTTTCATGGAATTTGATAGATCTTTGATTCTCTTGAACTTAATGGCAAAGCTTCTACTGATTCACAGTGGGATCAAGGTTCGACCAGGTATTTGCAAGTGCTGTAACCGCCTCAGAACTTAAGTTTTATCTTGCTTAACATAAAAATGGCTAATGCCTAAAATAAGTAATTAAATTATTTTACTGTCTCACCTTGATTTCAAATGTTTTCCAGGGAGCAGTTTCACAATACAGTTCTTGTGTTTATAAGCACTTATGCTGTGCATGCTGACATGCAATGAACACCAATTTATTAAGGCATTTCTCCTCCAGCCAATTGTGTGTTTGGCTGTTTTGAGTCAGCCTTCAGTACATGCTTGTCTTTTTTTTCTATCACCTTCCACTCTGCTTTGCTAGCCTTGTCTCCCAGTCTCACAACCTAGCGGAAAGACAATCAAATCAAATTAGCTTCTCTGACACAAAAAAAGTCCTGGAGCTTGCTCAAATGTATAGTCTTACATTGAAGAGCTGCTAACACCAAGAGACTTCTTCAGGAAGTTTCACTTCTTTGGTGATTTGGCCAGAAAGCAAATGGCGGGGATATAAATTAGCTTGACAGAAGTGGAAGGGATGAGTACTCTGATGCACTTAGGTCATGAGTCTTTACCTCTCTGTCCAGGGACTAGGGAGATGCTGTAGTTAAGTTCATTATCCTGCTCTGCTGTCTGCTACTGCCTGCTGAGCACCTGGAGGCTGCTGCTGTTGGGTGGGATATTGAGTGTGATACGTGGCTGCTCTGATGCCTTTATACCAGTCCCAATATCTGTGGTTGGAAGCACAGGTTATCTGCTGCTGAGTGGGTATAGACCAGATGCTCACATTTCCAGTGACTACCTGCCTCATCAGCATCATCCTCAGGAGGGTACCTGGGGAGATCAGTCATAATGTAGTCTTCCCGAGCTTGAGATGGATTGCTACAAGTGATATGTCTTGGCTAGATGTAAAGGGAGAGGCTGGGTAAAAGAGTTCAAATGCTCTCAACAAAAGCAGTGGGCATGTAACCGAGAGACATTTGGCTGAGGAATGGTGTTTTTAGCATGCCATTGGCCATAGGATGCAACCGCATGCAAGCTTCTGTAACCCTCAAAAGTTCACATAATATAAAGAAAATTAGCCTAGAAACGAAAAGGACTTAATTAAAATGTTAGTCTTACTTCGCTACCCACTTCTGCTATCATAGCATAGCTGAGTTTGTTAATGAGATATGCCAATTATAGATGATTTCTTTCTCAAAACTGTAGGAAAAAAAAAGATTTTTGAGGTCAATTGTTTTGTCTTTTTTTTTTTTTTTTAAAGAAGCTATACTCCTTTTATAATGGTTTTGAAAAATAGGTTTTGAGGAAAGAACAATTACCCGGGTCAAAATTGAAAGAAAAAAATAAGCCAACTTTAGTATTCTTTTCATGCATGTATTTTTGAACCCAATACATTAAATGGAAATGTAGTTCCCGTCTGTGCATGATGAAAAGGAAGAAATGGTAAGAATTTGAAAATTAGAAAAAAAAGGGTATTACATGAAATTTGATCATGAGCCATACAGTTTTCTCTGGTAGATTTTTCTCTACCACAAGGGTGTGTTCCTAAGTAGCAGATTTCTTTTTTCATCGTGAGGCTCTTACATTAGTGGACATGATTGTCGTACTGCTCTTCACATGAACACATGCTTCAAGTATCCACCAGTAGCAGTTCAATTGCTTCTCCTCTCGAAGGCCTGTGATCTTTGGATAGAAGGTGGGAGAATATCTTGACACTCCGTTTTTTTTATCATCTCTGCTGTTCCTTGTGAGGATGTGTTTTCCCTTTTTGTCTGAAAGCCTGCTCTTTGACCTTTCTCTGTCAGCCCCACGAGGACTGGCTCTGTGAATGTTGTTTGCTGCTGCCAGTCAGGATCCACCTTCTACAACCACAACCACATGCAAGCCTGGCTGGACACTCAGGGCCACGTTCTGCTGACACTTGCATCTGTATCATCTATTTGAAGGCTTGTAAAGAAGAGCAGAACTTAGCCCTTTGCATTCTCTAATGGATTTCACTTGCCTGTGCCATGGGATTCATTTTGTCTCACTCGCAACCTCACCCTGAACCCTCTCTCTGTTCTTACCTTCTGCCCTCTCTCTGGGAAGGCATCAAAGCTAACATCTTCTGTCTTTCTTGCTTCACAGTATGTTTATTTGCATTGTCCTTTTTTTTGAGTGATAGCAAAGCTGACTTCTACAACATACCCCACTTATGCTGTGAAACATTGTTATTTCACCACAGTCATAGTGGGTGGTCTATAGGAGTCGGGTGAAGCAAAGTCTGGGTGCCCTTTACTTCCCTAAACCCAAAAGAGTGAAAATGGCACCAGTGATAGCCGGTTTGGTGATGTACAGCTATCTCTGTAAAGAGTAGCAGTGCTTCTTCACCCTCTTCATCACCCTTAAAAACATTTCGCAGAAAATATTCCTGCAGCCAGCCAGAAGCTTAGAGGTGAGATTATTGGTTTTTGGAAATGCAGTTTTTCAGAGAGTTTCGGTTTCTCAGTTACAGTTTCTGTTAGTTTCTGTGAGCTTGGATATGCTCAGCCCACAGCAAAGAAAAGGATAAATATATTGGGGTGGGTTGCTGTGGAGACAGCCTGCAGTACCTGAAGGTGGTTGTGCATAAAGCTGTGCGGTGCTACGTAGTCATGCAAGCTCGGGAACTGGTGCCACTGTAGTTACATTTCCCTGGGCCGGCTGTTGCACTAGTGAAAAACTGATGGTTGAACTCTACCAGTGATCTTTTTTGTGGTGCTGCCATTGCATTGAGCATCCACATGGGATGGTGGTGGGAGCCTTCCTCTGGGAGGCGGGAGAGCTGAATTCACCTGCCCAACACTGCCTTGAATACAGGCCATCTCAAGCAAAGGCAGCGTGCTGCGCGGGATCTGAGGTGGAAACAGAGCAAAACCAAAACTCTTTCTCAGCTCCCCTTGCAGCTTCATTGTGCTGTGATCATGCACTGAAATCGCTGGCTCTGCTCATCAGGCAGGAGAAAAGCAGGTTTGAGGACACTGCTCAAAACAGCACCAGCCCTAGAACTGCTCTAAATGCATCTGCCTGGGAAATGGAGGTGTTTGTATGAGTGGGAATCCACCAGGTTACTTCATAGCTAAGCACAAGTTTTGACATGCCAAAGGATTAGACCCCAAAGACTTGCCAAGAGGACATTTGCCCAAAAGCATGGTGAATGCAGGAGCCAGTCACATAGAGGTGAATTTTGTCTCATCCTCTGTCGTGATTTAAGCAGTCAGCAACAGGGTCCAGCAGCCCTTGAAGGTCATCTGAATGTCATTTCTGGCCAACTTTCTTGTTTGACAGTGATGGCACCACTGGATGTTACAGACCAACATTTGGCTTATACACCTTGGACTGTATCAGACCCTTGAAGTCTAACGCATTATGCTTGCTTAACTTTAAAATAAATGTTTCCTCCTTTTTGGCAAGCTTCATGACTGGCATTGCTTTGCAAGCTAGCAAATAGAAAAGCAGGTAGTTTGCTGCATCCATGATGAAAACCATTGAAAGGACAAGTAGCTAATTTTTTTCATTGGCAAGGACTTAAAATTTTTCATTTAATCTCAGTCAGGAAGAAAGCCCTGGCTTCATTGAAGTTCTGCCAGTTTAACCAGTAGAGAGTACAGTCCTGAGGATCCAAGAACTGTACCTGGCCATAACAGGTTTGTGCAAGAAGAAGAAAGCGAGTGTGGTAATATTTTGGTGAGAGGGAATGAGAGGGCTTGCAGGGAAGGCTTATGGCATCAGGTAAATTATTTACTATCCATTTTCTCATCAGTCTCCAAAGAACACCTGCTTAAATCAAGTTCTTTAAATATCCTATTTCTTGCATGAGGTTGTTCATTTGGCTAATTATTTTTGAAGTTTCTGTGTTATCTGAGCAAGGCAGAGATATGCAGCGTGGCACTCACTTGTAAGTACATATATAATAATAAAATCTTGTATCTGAACATAACCTGACCTTTGAGCATCATTTAGAATTGTGCTTGTCAGAAACTCACAGTGTCTAAAAGCTGCAGCTCCATGTTCAGCCACCTTCTGTAGCACACAGGGTTAAAAGACTGGTTTAAACCAAAAGTGGTGTTTGTTGCTGACTGACTGGCATGTTTGTAGAGCCAGTTGGCAAGAGGTGAAAGAAAATCTCAGGTTTCAGTGTTAAATACAGGCATTAACATCAGACGAAGCCTTCTGCTGTAGAAGGAGATAAACTAGGAAAACCAAATGGAGAGGGAAGCAAGGATTTGATCCAGTCAGACTTAAGGTGATTGAGATTAGGCCACTGACTCACACAGGGAACTGGGTGACAAGATGCCACCTGGGGCCCGATACTTGATGCACTGGTTCCTTCACTCAGGTGGGTGCCTGAGGGTGGTGGTGTACACTCAGACTATTCTCAGTTTCAGTACAAATTCCATTTCTCAGATTCAGTATCTTGCTCTCTGTCCCATCGTCCTCTTTATTCTTCTAACCATTTCATCAGACTCATTAGATCCACTGAACTGCCTAATTGTCCAGTCCAGCTGTTTTACAGTCTCCATTCCAGAGCTCTGCAGCTGAAATTTGTTTTACATTGGCTGGATTGGGGTTGCTTCCTGCTCCCAGCAGGGTTGAATTTCATCACCATTATGTATTATGCTTATGATGAAATATATTACATTTTTAAAAGTCCCTAACGTCATGTTAATCTCTTGATGCTTAGCACAGGTGAACTCCTGTTGGCTTCCGTGTGTATACTCCAAATCTTGACTGCACAGATTTATCAAGAGGAAACATAAAAATCTATATAAACGATAGGGTGCTTTTTTACCTGCTGTTATTGCTTTAGCTTCTATTTTTTTTTTCTATCTAAAACCTTAATTAAGGAACTCTCTAAGACTATATTGTTAGTTGCAAAGAAATTGAGACATGTAAAAACAGAAGGATGCAATCTCTAGTGACTTCTCTGGTGACTTCCATAGCGCAGAGGGAGCCTAGGCTATGTTTCCAGTTCCATTTGTGTCCAGGTAGACCTGTGATACTGTACAGGGACCAGTTAAGGAGAATACTGCTCCTTGTAGTGCCCCTCCATTCATACTTGGCTTGGTTGAACAGAAAGCAGATCTCAGGGAACAGTAATCTCTATCTGTCTGGGGGAAGGAAGAATAGATGTGGCGATCAAAGTAATGCCCTGCAGCTCTGGAAGCGCAGGCTCAGCTCCTACCTCTGCCTCTGACCTTGCTAAGTTGTGGGTGTCCCAGACTTTTGATGGTAGTTGAGAGCTACCTTCCTAGGTTTTGGCCTCTGAAAAAAAGGAGGTGCTACCACTGTCTTAGCCTGCAAGCAACGATGAGGACACACGGAAGGGAGAATGTCTTCATACTCTGTGGACAATAAGGAAGATGTGGTTATTGATTTTATCTGGGCAGACTTGTTAGCTGCAAGATTTTGCACTGTATAGCTGCTAGATGTGGCACTGGGAACTTAAAAGACTTAGAACAGTCCTTTTTTCTCAGCTGGATTTTTGGCTTTCTGTTTCACATTCTGCTTTTGTTATTGAGCATTGCTCCTGCAACTGTGAGTTAGAGAACCTGTATAATTTCACCTTCTTAATAGTAATGCATGGATCCATCAGCTGCAGCTTTAGAAAGAAGACAGACACAGGTGGCAGAAGGTGAGGTTAAAAGTCTTGTCAGCCCAGAGTGCCACTGATGGATGCACCCACAGACTGAAAGCACACATTGGAAGTTGGATTTTCTTCTGCCTGATGATTTTCTTCTGTCCTAGCAAATAGATGTCCACCCCACACACAAGATGCAGGTGAAAGCCAGCTGCTTCTGCTGGCTGATCTCCCGACAGCTTTGCTTTTGTTGATGCTACTGCTCTGCCGTATTCTTCCTTCTCATCCCGCTGCTTCGTGCTTCCAGAAACTATATATGCAAAACTCGCTTGCTCTGGTGTTAAAGTGAGACTGTGACATGCAGGTTTGTTTTTTAGGTGAACACTGATAAGTATTCTAGACTGTTCAAAAGTACAAAGTTGGCCTTTCTGATGTGAAAAATATTTTTTGTGTAATGGCATTTTGAGACATAAATGTTTTGCTTTCTTTAAAAAGCAATCTGTTTTTTAAAAACTGACTGTCTGAAAAACAATTTCCATCCGGAGGTGCACTCATTTTCTGGGGTGTTCCAGGGTTCTTAGCCAGACTACATCCATGTAATGCATAAAGCATCCAGGAAGGGGTACCACGCTGCCTGGAATGGCACATACACAGTACTCCTTTATAACATTCTTTCACCTCCAACCATTTCAGTCCAAGGACTTCCCAAGTTGGATGTGTTTTCTGTGTACAGAGGAGAAAAGCAAGCATATTTTTACTAGGCTTTAATTCACTAGAGAGAGGGAGAGACAGGGAAATAGCTGAAGCAAATTTATCTTTGAATTGGAGGTGGCACCCATGAAAAACGCGTTGTGCTTTTTTTCCTGGCCAAGCTTTGGCTACCAATGTCTTCACAGCATTAATCACAACTAAAAGTTTCTGCAGGAAACCTTTGCTCTATGTTAAGAAATACTAATGAGGATATGGACTTCATGCTTTGTCCCTCTTCAGAGGGTTTGCATGCTGCAGATAGGGAAGGAAGGCTGTCAACAGAGGATGAAGGAGCCATAAGGGTGAGATCAGCAGCCACTAATGTTTCCAGTGGCAGAAGAGGCAGGCAGCTTGTAAACAGCCTGGCATGCGGGCAAAGGACCTGTCTTAACCTAGCCAGGGTCTAGGTTAAGAGGAGCATCCTTCCATGCAAATTCAACAAGGAGAGAGAAGCATGGTTTCGTGTGGTGGTTGCGTGGTGGCCCAGCAGGATTTTCAGTAATTTGGCATCTTTGGTCTTGTGTCAGAGGGCATGCTGTTTCCCCCCACCTAGGCAGGGAAGGAAAGAGCGCAGCACTGTCCAGGGAGGGCAGGGAGACCAAAATGTCCATTATAGGGTTGTGAGGCTGAACTCTTCTTAGGTGCAGTGATCCCTAAGGCTTCGTGGAGAAACAAGCTCAATGTGTTTGCACATACGGAAGTGGTTTTGATTTCTGGTGTTTTGTGCACTTATGCCTGGAGCTTGAGTACAATGCAAATCTAATTGCCATGCTCACCTTGTTCTTCAGATCACAAAAGGCCTGTCCTTACAATCCACAACTGGGAGTATGTAATCACCTCTGATATGATCTCCACATAGACAAATACCAAATTATTTGAGGCCAGCCTGATTTACAGCCAAAGGCCAAATCCCCAGAATGGAGCATTGGTTATTGTGGTTTTATCTCCAACCAGTTTCTGATTTGCATTTGCAATAGTAGCAGGGTGTCAAAAAGGTTTTCTTGTCTCTTCTTCAAACATCAATATGTCTGAAAAACTGTGTAAGTCAGGTGTGTTTAAAACCAGGCCTTTTGGATGAAACGATGAGAGATGATACCTGTTTAGAAACACAGTTTGTTGCAGACTAACAGCCATGTGTGTGACTCTGCAGAAGCCTGCCTGTAGTCTTAGAGGCATTATTTCATCTGAACAGTGGCAAAGAGTGCTTTGGGGTATGTGTTGCTACTGATGGTGCTGTCACTTGAGCATGATCTGGAGCTTTGTGGGCAAGGTTTTCTGAAGCATCCAGCCTTAGCTCAACCTTCCTCACATAGCAACTTATGGTACAATTTGTACTGATGCCAGTGAATGAAGAGTTTAAGCCTAGTGCTGTGGAAAGTCCTGCATAGAGAAGTATTGTCACAATAGGGAAGTGTCACCATCATATTAGGCTGTCTGATTCTTGACCATTCATAAGGGAAGACTGAACTGAGTGCTCAGACATCACACCAACGAGCGGAGAGAGAGATCTGGAATCCCTGCACGGTAAATGAGACAGCCAGCACAGTATTGTCGAAAGAAAGACCTCTGACAAAAGGTATTCACTATTCATAAAATATTGTTGTGCTTGGAGTATGGCATACTGAGATGCTGACAATGTATTAACAAACTAATTGACCACATCCTAACTTTAAACTTCGTGATGGTGTCACGGGACTTAAATGGGTGTATCAAAGCCATGTTTGTTTCTTGAAGTACAACCTTTGTAAATGGCAGAGCTAGCAACATCAAGGAGAGTGCTATCTTCCGTTAGTTTTAACTGTCTTTTCTTTGAGAGTTAACACTGAGAGACATTTTATTAATCATACCTAGCTGTGGCTGAAAATTGGATTTGGTTTGAATGAAGAGTTCTTCAGGTCAACCCAAACTCACTCATCGCGCAGTCTTAGCCTTACTGTTGGGATCAGTTCAGGTGCTCCATGCAAATCATCTTGCTTTTAATACCACACAAGAGTCTGTGAATAAAGCTGCAGTGTTAATCCATTCTTTGGCTTTTCAAGTACGTGCTTGTTAGGAGGTGAAGGCGGCAGCCTGTTGCAATGTAAATCCTGAATAGGAGACCCCTTCCCTTGAAGTCAATGAATGAGGTCAAAAGCAAAACTTCCAAGCTCCTCTGCAGTCCTCATTAGGGCAGCTCAAGCCTTGCACGCCTGCGTGGGTACGGGTCAGGCAGGGCAGCTGCCTTAGTGGCTGCAGCCCTTGTTTTGGCCAGTTCTACCTTCACCTGCAAATCTGCAGCTCCTGTTTACCTCCCTGCTCACGCCGGCATCGTTTTAGTCAAATTCAGCAGCAGTGCAGTGACCTAAGGAAATGTCTCTTCTTTAACGACAGAGGCACTTTTTAGTTATCTTTTTTTGTTGTTGTTGAATATAGCTGAAACTCTGTGTTACATCTTCAGCATCAACAGAAAGAAAATTATTGTTGTCTCTGAGCCTTGGAGACATATCACCTGTTTCTCCTTATTCAAGGATAGTGCAATTTCTTCCTTCCCACTAAGCTGAAAGAGATCAAGGAGGTTGTCAATCTGTCCCATCTCCAGCTTTGGGAAAGATTTCCTGGGGCCAGTGGATGGGGAGTGGGAGAAGGGTGGAGGGCTGGGGTGGCCGTGGGGCGGGCTGCCTGCCCTGTGAGCCCTGGCAGGGAGGGCGGGCATGAATCAATGCCCTCAAAATCTAAGGCCAGGGAGGGAGTAGGTTAGGAATTGATGATTCCTCCCTTCTTACTGGGGTCTGACCTGAGCGCAAACAGCTGTGTGGTTTAGCTGGCAAAAATATGCTAGCATCCCTTGCAAACAAGTCTTGCACCACTCAGCATGATTTTTTCCCTTCCCCTCTCCCCCTTAATCACATCCTTTGTACGACCTAGCTAAATCCGTGTCAGTCTCAGCTCACTTTCAGGATCTCTGCTGAAGGGAGATCAATGCCAGTGACTCTGCTGGGGGATGCCCAGGGCTGGTCATGGCCAGTTCCAGACTGCTCCAGCCCCTCAGCCACCAGTGTGGCTGCCAAAACATGGGAGAAAGGGCCAAAATGCCAGAGGAGTGAGGGAACGGGGGGGGGGGGGGGGGGGG